>JACXGK010015648.1:0-10151 GCA_016801125.1 Novumbra hubbsi | reverse complement strand
ACCATTGTTAACTTTGATTTTTGGTTGGTGTTATGTCGATTTATGT
The DNA here is from genome assembly GCA_016801125.1 of Novumbra hubbsi. Lineage (NCBI taxonomy): Eukaryota > Metazoa > Chordata > Actinopteri > Esociformes > Umbridae > Novumbra > Novumbra hubbsi. Next base: position 10,105 of record JACXGK010015648.1, on the reverse strand, counting down.
TGTTGGCGCTGTTAATATGTGGTTTTCTGCTGTTAGTGGCCACATTGTTGTATTCATTTCCCTGTCATTAATATTATTACTATTGTACACCTAGCTTTGGCAATATAGTTGTAATAACTGTCATGCTAATAAAGCTGAATTGAATTGAATTGACAGAGAGAAAGAGAGAGAGACAGAGAGACAGAGAGAGACAGAGAGAGACAGAGAGAGACAGAGAGAGACAGAGAGAGACAGAGAGAGAGACAGAGAGAGACAGAGAGAAAGAGAGAGAGACAGAGAGAGACAGAGAGAGACAGAGAGAGACAGAGAGAGACAGAGAGCGACGGATCAAGGTTTGTATTGCCATTCACTATCAATAAGAATCACCCATAAGAGCCTGTAACCATGTGGGAAAAAGTGATATGGTCTGATCAAACTAGAATTGGCTTGAATGCTAAAATGTATGCTGGCATATAAAACACTGCATCCTCACTGAGGAGTCCAGAAGGGGCAGCTGCATGTCCAGATCAGTGAGTGCGCACTTGTCCAGACGGGGGGGAAATTAATTAACCGACGAAATGAGGGAAACCTCTGCAACAAAGTAAAAACTGTGACAGATTTAAGGGGGAGGCTAAGGGGGAAACAAGTCCTTGAGTGGCCCAGATAAATCCCTGACCTATATCCAAGTTGATGATTTGAAAATGGCTGTCCATCAGCATTTACTAAGGAACCTGACCGTTGGGTAAAGTAATAACCCTTTGAGGCAAGGACTCCAATGGACCTCAGAAGGTTTGGCGTGTCTCTCAGTATAATCTCAAGGGCATGGAGGAGATGCCAGGAGACTGGCCGCTAAAGAAGGAGAGCTGGAAAGGGTCATTGAAGGGCATCAACCCAGCAGCAGGACCGGATCCTTTGTGCAAAAAGAAACAGGAAGAGCTCTGACGGAGCCCGACAAAATGACCTCCAGTGGGTAACAGGCGAACATGTTTCTGACTCAACTCCCGTCCTTGAAGCCATTGGCGCACCGTTCTCTTCACAGATGAGAGCAGGTTCACACTGAGCACACACTGCAAGCCAAGCCAACAGTACCCTGACTGCTGTTAGGTACCGGGAGGAAATCCTCAGACCCATCGTGCCGTGGGCCCTGGGTTCCTCCTGGTGCAGGACAATGCCCAGCCTCATGTGGCCAGAGTGTGTAGGCAGTTCCTGGATGACGAAGGCATTGATGCCATTGACTGGCCCTCAAGTTCGTCAGACCTGAATCCAATTGAGAACCTCTGGCATGCCACCAAGTAGTGCCAAAGACTGTCTAGGAGCTCAGTGATACCCTGATCCAGGTCTGGGAGGAGATCCCCCAGACACCATTTCGTCACCTCATCAGGAGCCCAGACGTTGTCGGGAGTACATACAGGCAAGTCGAGGCCATACACACTACTGAGTCACATTATGAGTTGCCAAGAAAAAATTCACACAAGTTGGAACAGCCTGTGATTTCAATTGTTTACTCTGTGTTCAGTGTGAGTTTCATTCAGCCCTCAATCGGTTGGTGATTTTTCATAGTTGTTGCATCTCAAACAATTAGATAAAGTACAGTAAAGACTTAGTTTGTGATTTCAGTGTTTCAATTTGTTTTTGGAGCAGTGCATATTCTTTACATATCCTGTATATAGAGAAAGAAAATGTAACACCAATCCCTCAACAGCTCTCTCTCTGTGTTGAGGCTTTTCAGGGAAGTACGACAGTGAGTAGGTTTCGATGGGAGCCAAGCCGTGACAGACAGGAGAGAAAGCTAATGGTAATTTTGAGCTTGAGTTTGAATGGCTCAAACGAAAAGCACTAAAGATGTCTACAAAAGCCCTGGCGAGAGGGAGCAGCCAGTCCTCTGGTACGTCCTACGTTACTTGATCACCAACGGCATTGGTTTCCCCAGAGAAGACCATGATGACTGCCTTGCTTATTGTGCAATGGACCATGTGCGCTAGACAGCCTCCTTTTGAAAATGCCTTTTATTCATTCAATGGGCAACAGCGCTTCAGCCCTAAATGACAAGACGGATCCACAGACTGGATGTCGGGATAACTCATGAGAAATACACCAGCCCAGTCATTGGCTTATTTCAGTAGGCAGAACAGGGGAAGAAAACCATACAGCACCAGGGAGGTTGGAACAACATATTCAAACCACAAACGCTCGTTATGGTTTTCAGGGGAGTCTGGTTGAGGGTAAAGAGGCGTACCAATCATTGTGTTGAGGGACAGGTCCTGAATCTTCTTCTGGTTCTGGCCCAGTGCTGACCCACAGAACGCCACAGGCGAGTAGAGAGGAGACAACCCTGAACTGGGAGAGAGAAGGTATGATTACATACTGAACAAAACGCACACTCATAGGTTCTGTGTACCCAACTCAGTGACGCGGGTCCAAATCCCATCGGGACTAGTATCAAAACGTGTGTAGATACCCAGGGTTGAGCACAGGCTTGGCTACGTGGGCCTTGAGCTCCCACAGCATGACACGCCCGTCGCTAACCGCCAGGGCCGCGTTGTTCTCGTTCACAGGACAGATGACCATGCGGTACGGTCGCACGGTCTTGGTGACCCGGATGGCGTCGCACTGGGAACGCAGGTCGTACACCAGCTCCTGGACACACTGGTCAGGGTCGGTCGCTGCTCCTGTGCACACACGGGAACGAGACGGGGGGAACGACAATAAAAGATAAAAAGTGTGAACAACTAAAGAAACCACATTGACCCCGGCTTTCAGCACCTCTGCACTAAGGCCATCCCAGAGGACAATGTGAAAAGGTCTCTAGATATTCCAGAATGAAAGGATATTTACAGCCCTGGCAGGGTACAAGGTTTATCTGAAGGTGAATGAAGAACCAGCGGTAGACTAGAAGTATTGGTTTTTATCCTTTAGAGAAGGAGTACGAACAGAGTGTCTGAGAGGCGGAGAAGATGATGGGCACTTGCCTGATTGGTCAGGAGCATTGGTGGAGCGACACACCCTCAGAGTGATGCAGCCGTTCTCGTGGAGACAGAATAGAGCATCTCTTTGGGCACACGGGATCACCTGGATGCAGAAACAACAAACATAGAGAGCCCTATGATATCCAGCAATCATTACAATTTAATTTCATTTAGCAGAAGAGCTTATCCAAAAAGTTGAAGAAATTATAGTCTAGTGCCTTCCTCAAGGGCACTACAGATACATTTACCTAGTCAGCTTGAAGCATGAACTATTACTTTTGCCCAGAATGCTATTGACCGGCCACTTCATTAGGTACACCTGTCAAAAACAGGGTAGGACTACCCCAAAGGTTTGGCACATTGTGTATACAGTCTTTCTGCACAACCGTGTAACAAAAAGTGGTTGATAATCATTGACAGTTTTGTCTTTAAGGAGTCACACAATAAATCAGGATAGTTAAAAATGTGGATTATCATTGACGGTTTTGTCATGAATGAGTCACACTATAAATCAGGATAAGAATCTGGATTATCATTACAAATGAGGATATTTAGGTATCAGGATCGGACAGTTAGTGAGAATTTTATTTAGGTCCCTGATGAGAAATTTGTGAGCAGTTTGGACATTTTTGACACTTCACAACTCCACTCCTGGATAATTTGGCAGACAGAAAATAGTTTTATGGCTTTTCATTTCTTTTTATTGCCCAATAGACAGCTATATCCGGCTAACGGAAGCCCTGTAGTGCGTGTATGCAAACTAATGCTGATGCAGTACTTGTTTACCATAGGCAGAAGGCAGGACCCCTGAGACACCTATGGCCAGCCAAGCAGACACGGAACCCAAGCATCGATGTCACCTGTACAGGTGTCCCCGACAGGAACCCCAGCCAGGGCCCTGAGTAGTGAGCGGCACGGTCTAACAAATTAGCCACCAAGGAGGGATAATGAGCATGGTAGAAGTGGCCATCCGAGGGCCCTGGAGGATTCCAACCCCTTAGCTTTGGCGCAGCACAGATGGTGGAGGTGCGTATTAGCAGGGCACGCATGTCTAACGGTTCTTGTGAGGATGTTTTGGTGGCAAAAAGGCATTCCTGTTATATATTCTGTTTTCCCTAACCTCTGAAACTAAATTATCAGAAACTCTAAACATGTCGATTCACCTAGCCCTAAATATAAAAAGAAACCTTATTAAACTCCTTCAACCTCAAAACAAACCTAAGCCTATCCAATCAATGAAATGTATTTAGAAAGTTTTTTTTTTTACATCAGCAGTTGTCACAAAGTGCTTTCACAAAAACCCCAGCCTGAAACCCCAAAGGAGCATTTAAGAAGAAACCTAGATAGGAACCAGGCTTGGAAGGGTGACTGTGCCGGGTAAACATGTTTTAATATATAATCAATTAATGTGGGCTGTGACAACATGGGGGAAAGGGGGGGGAGGGGTCAGCAGAGTGGCAAAACAAACAGAAGAAATCAAGAACGAACGAAATAGCGTTTTACTTATGTTACTGGTTACTGGTGAGGACTGGTAAAAAAGCAAAACACTGGTGAGATGTAAAATTGTCTTAACTGCCTCTCTTGGTGTGTGTGTGTGTGCAAGTTTCTTCCTCCAATACCACAGCTGGGCTTGGAGCCATGAGCACTGCTGAGGCAGCCGCGCGTCGCTCATGCAAATTGCCTGCGTGACAAGTGCTTCATAACACTTCCCAGAGGCCTGAGCCTGGCGGACGGGCCGCGGTGGGCTGAGTAATGGCCCCTGGCTGCCTCCACCTCCAGGCTGGGCACTGGGTGGCTGTAGTGACGTGCATACAGGCCTGAATACAGTGGGGCGAACACACAACGTGGACACACGTGTAGTGGGGTAGATGTACAAAATAAACCACACACACAGCGATGCTCGCAGATGGCTTCCGGCCACTGGCAGAGAATCCACAACCTGCTACACCCCAGCTAGGCCCTATTACACTGTCCCCCTCTCTACGCTAATAAAAGGGACCAAGGTAAAATATCAGACTGAACACTCTACATCCTTCCAGTTTTTCTTAAAGCTGTCCTCTAGGCAGATCACGCAAAATGGCCCACTATCCCTTTAATTGAATTGAATGCACTCCTTGTGATCAGGGTGGCCCACAAAGCCAAAAGCAGTGCACAAGAACGAGAATAGGTTGTCATTTGGGAAGCAGGGCGGCTCTAATGGCTTCAGCATTAGTTGTGAGAAACGTGAAAGTTCCTCCTGACGCCAGGCTCTCCATGCCACATCGCGCTGATGCAGTAATTAGTGCAAAAGGCCCCGACCAAGTATTGAGTGCACACATTAACAAACATAGGAAACAGTTGCAGGTGTTTTCAGTTAATTAGCTGATCAGAGATCTTCTCAGGTTGTCAACTCCTGTAAATATTTGATAAAAAAATCGTATGTATGTATCTTGAGATACTGGATATTTGATTTCCATAGGCCATAATCATCAAGATTGAAACAAAAACGTCTTGAAATATTTCAGTTTATGTGAAATGTATCCATAATATACGAAGGTGTAACTTTTTTATTTAAATTGAAAATATTGCCACAATATTCATTCATCTTCATTCATTTATTTCACGTTGCTCAGCGAAATGTTAATCATTGCTTTGCAGTTGTTTTTCGTAAACAGCAATCGTTAAACTACATTGATTTTCTGGTAGTTACAAAGCCGAACACACCCGCACCAATCTGGGGGCATTTTGGTTTGAAGCCAAATTGGAAGAGGTTCGCCCCAACATGTGGAGGAGGAAAAGGTGGGGCTGAAAAGCACAAACACCTAGAATCATCTCTGAATACACGAAATGTATTCATAAAATATTTTCATTTAAGTGTGGCATAACATTTACAAAATAGACAATTAATTTGTTAAGCGCAATTATGAGTGCGTCAACTAAAAAGTCATGATCAAGACTGTCAGTACATATCGTGAGAAACTGCAGATTGGTTGGGTGACTCCATATTTTGGATGTTCGCCAACGCACCTTAACATCGTTTTCCCATTATAATGTTTTCAATCCTGGCTAATGGCAAATTAGTAGAGGAGCAAGAGCTCAGAAAGCCTGTCGTGAAAATCTAGTTGTCTAAGCTGGCTGTGTAACAGTGAAACGTGTGCGTGCATCGGGTCCCAACCTGAATGAAGGGCACCCCGGACCGTTCGATGGCTACCACCCCGACGGTTTGGCTGAGTTCCAGGTCCAGGATGAGGATCTCTCTCGGGTAGAGCAGCAACATGTGGTTCCTCTTGGAGGGCAGGTAGGACAGCTGCAGGCAGTCTGCATTCAGGGTCACAGCCTCCGCTCTGGAGGAGGGGAGAAAACAGGCTCAACCCCCAAGTGGACTTCCTCTAACAATTCAATATGGCCGCCAGTCCAAGTCGTTGCAGAAACACTGACTGGTAGAAGAATGGCTCCACGACCAATATATAATTTAACGGAACCAGGTGTCCTCATAGTTATATTTCACAGATTTACTTAAACCAGTAGGTAGGATTTTATTATTGTTTTAACAGGAAATTCTTTACCACCGGATTGGCCTTGTTGACAGAGCATCTGCTTTATGATTGGAAGTTCTTCTAATCAATCAATACCAAGGAGCAACAATGGGAGTGAGTGGCTGCTTGGCACTCCCCATTAAGCAGATGGATTTGTAGTAAGGACCTGCTATAGACTAGCCTCCTGTCCACTGAGTCCAGGGGTGTACTTGTACAACAAGCTGCCTCAAGCCATAAAAAACAAGTAATGTAGCTTTGGCAAAGCAGCTCACTCGCTAATGACGCAGTCATAACTCACAGCCATCATTATTCTGAATGCCCAGTTCCTCAGTTAAAAAACGCAACATCTTAGTTCCATTACATAACGACTCTAAATTAACCTGACAATTGCAGTAGTCTAATGAAAAACAAATGCACAGAATTAGACTTAGAATATAATGGGACAATATTAGGGCTACTGCAATTTCTATTAGACAGATGTATATACAGAGGACAGCAAAGTACCTGCTCAGGTTTGCAAACTTTCTTATCAGATATCAACTGGCCAAATATACAGTATGTTTCATAACTTTATTCATTACCCCACATGAATGAATAAGTCATGGGCTTTACGTATACCAGTCTCTGGAAGAATAAGGATAACTTAATTCAGTGCCAGAAGTTTAGAAGATAAATAATGTAATTGTTAGTGCTTCAAAATATTTGATTGACAAGCAATATCAAAATGCACATTCCTAAAAAAAAAAAAGAGTGACACAAATATCAGTTCAGACTTCTGAAAGCAGAAACAGCACAAACCCAATGGTAAGTCCATGACGGGGAAAGAGAGCCGAGAACATGAATGAAAGAAAAAGCAGAGAGATGAAGACACCAAAAGTGATGACTGACTTCACAGGCCCAGTTGAAGTGATAGGGGAGATTTAATGAGCTAAGAGGTCTGCAGGCACCACCCCAATGAAACAACTGCATCTCCACCCCCGCTGAGTGTGGATGTCTTTCCTGGCTCCATCAGCACTAAACATGGAATAGGTTGCCATCCGTGACGTATTCCAGGCTTTATAGAAGATTATCTCCAGCCTCTAAGGAATCACAGTTAAAGCCACAAAACGGCCACACGCTTCCTCTCAACTTCTACAGTTACTTACACATTATCAAAAAGACAACAATTGTCTCTAGCTACATATACCGCAGGAAGGACAAACTTAAGAATTGGTCACAAGTTCTCCATGGGTTTCCAGGAAACAGTGAAAGGCTTAATACACCCTAATGCACAAAGCCTAACGAGACAATCTGAAATTGGTGTAGGACAAAAAAAAGGTCTGTAAAGACAAAAATGATTTAGGTAAACAGTTAGATTTGCATAGGCAGGAAATTACTACCAGAACCTTCCTTTACTCAATAAAAAGAATAAGCATGCATTTTCTCTGGTGTTACTTTAAGGCTCTCTCTGCTTGTTGACACTGTGAATCAATCCTAGGTGATGGCAAACGATGGCTGACTGTGTGTGGGCCTGCATAGGTGTGCGTTGTGTGTGTGCCTGCAACTGACTTCACCAGCATACGGGCATGCTAGTACGTGTGTGTGTGTGTGCCTATTAATCTTGAGAATGACCTGACTGAATCAGACACATTCTTCAGCCTGAAGGTCCCACAAGGGGGTGAGGAACAATGATATAGTCCTGCATTTGCAGAGCCTAGATAACGATCAGGGAGAATAAAGGGAGAAAGGCCCCATGAAAAAGTACCAACACAGACAAAGGACAGAGACAAAGAAAGAACAGGTATAAAGAAAAGGAGAAAGGTGCAAAGACATTTAAGGAAAGAAACAAAAGAAGCAGAGAGAAGAGCACTCGGCAGGTACACACAGAAAGACATGATAAAGAACGTCTACTTTAACTGAGAAGGTGTTATAGGAGCTGGGTGGGTAGGTGGAAAACAAAGGTGATGTTAGTACTATTAATAAACCGGTGTGACATTGACAACAAATTAAAGGGAGTAGGTTTTGCAGTGTCTGTTGGTTGTTACAAGAAGAGAGTGCGTTTTGATATTTTAAGTAGACATAGTAGACATAATGCACCAACAAAGAAATGTAAAAGCTTGTTTTTAAATAAACGAAGCATCTTTTATTACAGTCCACACGGGCAGTCATATGTTACTTTAATATGAATAAAGGAAAGCAAAGAAAGAATAGAATTTTGTGTTCCTCCAGAACTGAAATGATTTCACCCAACCTAATCCAAAAAAATCTCTTTATTTTTCTGCTATGACAAAAACATTTCTGAAAATATGAATTTCTTTATTTAATGTGATTAGTGATTTACGTCAGTACCTCAATATTAAAGTCAACACTTTTCAATTCCTTTTACATTCTCTTCATTTAGAGGATTTAAAACATCCGTAAAACATGTGTAAAATGTATTTATACTTCAATTATTTGGTAGCTCAAGAGAAAAACAAAGCAATGTAATGGTACTTCCCCCATACTGTGTTACAAACAAACATTCAATCATTGAATGCAGGTGAACAGACTGGCTTAACATGTCTATTTACTGCGCTATGCTTGAGGAGACTGACCTGGTTGACCTAACAAGCCTTAACACTTCTTGTTTTGGGGACGGAGGTGCTATAAACACCACACAATCTGTCCACTTGCACCCATTTAGATAGTGTACATCTTAAAACCCATCTAACATGCTCCGGGATCAGCACAAAGTAGTACAACAGCACATAGGGCAAGGAAAACCGCTGATGGCAACCAACAACTGTACTGCTGGGCTGTGTCTTAAACCACTGCTTTTGTATATATTGTATGGTATTTTCCTGCATTACTGAACAGGGACATGCTTGTATATCTTCAAAATCGTGTTTTAATGTATTCCTTTGTTACAAAGAAAATCAGTAGTCACATTAACATAGCCCAGCAATGGATGACAACAACACATTATGAAAAAGTGTCTAAGCACGCAGTAAAAGGCCCTAAAATACTAACTTTAATTCTGAATAATTTCTCTGCAGTATAAATATGTTTCTTATTTATCTTTCTACAGTGGCAAAACTCGATTATTCAATTATGTGAATGTGGTTCAGATTTATGGAACATTAGATTTGTTTAAATGTTTTTATGAGGTAGTTTGTCTCTGTAACAACCTTTAAAATAACAGTTCAATATCATGCAGCAATACAATGAGCCCAAACACACAGCCATAAAGTGGAAAGTTCTTGACAGGCCAAGTTAATCACCTTATATGAATCCAACTGAGGATGTCTACCAGGCTGAAGACAAGACTGAAGGCCAAAATGCCAGAAGAAACAGATACTGAAGAGTATCACCAGGGAAGATACCCAGTACAGGCCTGGGAGAGTATCACCAGGGAAGATACCCAGTACAGACCTGGCAGAGTATCACCAGGTAAGATACCCAGTACAGACCTGGTAGAGTATCACCAGGGAAGATACCCAGTACAGACCTGGCAGAGTATCACCAGGGAAGATACCCAGTACAGGCCTGGCAGAGTATCACCAGGGAATATACCCAGTACAGGCCTGGCAGAGTATCACCAGGGAAGATACCCAGTAAAGAACTGGCAGAGTATCACCAGGGAAGATACCCAGTACAGGGCAGAGTATCACCAGGGAAGATACCCAG
>JACXGK010015647.1:0-10331 GCA_016801125.1 Novumbra hubbsi | reverse complement strand
ACAAAAGAGAAAGAGTTGTAATTGTAACACTACAAAAGAGGGAGTGAGATATTATGGTAACACTAAATGAGAGAGTGAGATATTATGGTAACACTACAAAAGAGAAAGAGTTGTAATTGTAACACTACAAAAGAGGGAGTGAGATATTATGGTAACACTAAATGAGAGAGTGAGATATTATGGTAACACTACAAAAGAGGGAGTGGGGTAGGAGAGGTAGACCAAGAAGTGAGAAGAGAGGAAGGAGGAAAAGAGGGGGGGAAAGTATGATGGAAGGAAAGTCGAGGAGGAGATGGATGATGTTGAGGGAGTGAAGGAGGGAGGGTGTGAGGAGCTGATCTGAGTTCTCCTCCCTCTTCCTTATTCTCCATGTTACAGAAAACAACGGAAATGAATCTTCTGTTCCATTGTGGCACCCACAAACCTCAACCCCAAGCCCCTCTTCCCAGGCAGCACACACAGTTGAGACAAGGGTCAGGCTCGAGGGTCAGGCTTCAGGGTCAGGCTTCAGGGTCAGGCTCCAGGGTCAGGTTGTAGTGTTTCCTGCAGTAGGAGGGATGCCAAACCAAGCTGCTCTGTGATGGATTACTATGACATCGTCTCCATTCACTCCTCAGACTGGTTGCCCCAACAACCAGTCTGCACCCCCAAAAATGCTGTGGCGTTGCCCTGAGATACGCAACTCCCTGCTGGTCAAAGTTAACGATGTTGGAGCACATCCCTCCCCCTGTTGTGTTCTGAAAGAGAAAAGGAACGCTTTACAACGGTGAGGGATGATGTCAACGGGAATTTAAACTGAAGCGTCAGAAGAGAGGAAGGTCTTTCCTCCCTGAATAATCGCAAGCAATCATTCCTCAGCCAAGCTCTGCATCATTGGGTTGGGGTTCAGCTGCTTTGAAAAGAAACCTGGCCAAATGGTTTTTAGGCTAATTTAATAGCATCTGAACCCCATTTAAGAGAAACACAACATCTGTGTAATTTTGCAGACCCACTTCTCTAGAAAATCTTGCATTAGTGTGGGCCTGTATACGTTTCTGTCCGCCATGGGAATTGAACCCTCGGCCACAGTGTTACAAGCACCACGTTCTTACAAAGGGCGCTATACAGACAACAGTAACCACGCTAATAGGCCTGTAACTACCATGCTAACGCACACTGGCTACAGTGTGGCAAAAGTAAAACACAACTACAACACAGGTGTCATTTTTTACACACAATTACTCAAAATAGTTCACACTAGTTACGAGTGAGGTGATCAAACCATTTGTACAGAACATAACTCAGTTCTGAGTACACAGGTGGCACAGGTCGGAGGCAGAGCAGGAAGATTCAATCTCTCATTGACTTTGATTATGCAGTTGGTCAAATTTTGGGGTATATTGTAATGTGATTTTCATTTTTCTTTGGTCATTGGGCTTTAACATTGTGGACTACTGCGTTTTTATGCCACTGCTGGAATACAGACATTCAATACTGAATTACTAGAAATGTGTTTTAGCAATTGTGAAAAACTGTAATATCTCAGGCTAAAGCCTTTCAGACAGATGTGATATTATTGGCTCTGATGTAATTTGCTTTTATGTGATTGGCTCTGGTGTGATTGCCTTGGTTCCTGAACTACAGTTGACAGTACATATGCACACACATAGTCTTGATCTCTGACTGTGTATTCCTCCTCGATCAGATGCATGTCTTACCCTGAATGGTTTCTGCTTCCTTTCTCTTCCATTTACATTTTTGACCAAAACAAACGCCCCTTTAAACGCTTTCGAGAATAATATGGAATAGAATCCTTGGTTCTCTTCAAATCTCACCATTGACCAATCAGGCCTAGGCAAAAAAAACATAAACAGACTGTAAGAAAAACAACACAACAGATGTACTTCATTCACAAAGAAAGTAATTATGTCAGTGTTCATTTGATCATAAAAGCAATAACATTAGAATAAACACAAACAAACGTTTCTAGACGGACAGAAGGAAATCAGTTGAAATTCTGCATCTGAAGAATATTACTTAAAAGTCACTTCCTAGACCAGGGGTGGGCAAACTACGGCCCGAGGGCCAAATGCGGCCCGCGAGGCTGTCCCATCCGGCCCACGGAATGCCCTTTTCTGGCCTCCAAATCAATTATGATTAACAAATTACAAAAACAAATGTGGCCCTCCATTTCATTTCAAAATCCTGATGTGGCCCCCGAGCCAAAATATTTTCCCATCCCTGTCCTAGAGGAACAGTAGGAAGTCAGCTGACAGCAAAACGAAATGAATGACCATCTTTGAAAGACTGGCAACTGAACACAATATCTGTTCTCCTGTCCTCCACTCCTTCATTTCCCCTCAGTCTGTCAGTCTCTAGCTGATCCTCAGAAGCCAAAGGAAATATTATCAAAATGCTCTTAATTACACCCTTTTCCTGCTGTAGGCCTCTGTTCTCCAACAGTGGGCTTCTCCACACCCCATGTGTGGCATATTACTAAAAATACACTTCATGTATAAAGTGCTTTGCTTGGCTCTGCATCTCACCACATCACATCCTGGGTTAGCCTGGCTCTGTACCTGTGCATCTCATCAGGTTAGATCCTGGGTTAGCCTGGCTCTGTACCTGTGCATCTGATCAGGTCAGATCCTGGGTTAGCCTGGCTCTGTACCTGTGCATCTCATCAGGTCAGATCCTGGGTTAGCCTGGCTCTCTATCTCTGCTGCTCATCAGGTCACATCTTGGGTTAGCCTGGTTCTGTACCTGTGCATCTTATCAAGTCACATCCTGGGCTTAGCAAATTGTTATTGCCATATGATGTGTTGGCCCTTTAAGGACTTCACTTAAACACAGCTCTTCTCAAATTTCAGTTCCTTTATCTTGGAAGATGAGTGAAAAATGTTCTAATGACAGACAGGGAGCAAGGGAGACAGACAGACATGTGATATGAGCTATGAGGCTGTTCTTGGGAGGTCGGAGGTTGTGGAGGCAGAGAGAAAGCCATGCTATATGAGCGATAAGGCTGTTCTTGGGAGGTCGGAGGTTGTGGAGGCAGAGAGACAGCACTACTATATGAGCTATGAGGCTGTTCTTGGGAGGTCGGAGGTTGTGGAAGCAGAGAGACAGTCGTGTGATATGTGGCACGCTAACATGAACATCATAAATAAATATATCAGCCACACTAACTACTTCCTTCGCTAATTATAATTTCACTAAACTATAATCATCTTGAAGAAGGTAAATTCTTCTCAATGGTTATGAAACACTTACAAGCTTAGATCCTTACAGTTTAGAGGCCTGTACCAGGATGACAGACGCCAGACTCTTTCCTGGAGATCCAGTGGCTGTGAACATCTCTGGCCTTGCTCTAACAGACAGGACTATTCTCCACACCTCCGGCATCAGTGTTGATGTGTGAATTAATCTGGAGAATCTGTTTCCCGTGTGTTTCAGCACCTCACGATGTTCACACCTGGCCTGCGAAGAGGTATGCACAGAGACTGAAAGAGAGAGGGGTCGAGACAGATAGGGAGAGTGAAGAACAGAGAGAGGTGTGCACAGAGTGAAAAAGAGAGAGAGGTGTATACAGAGTGAAACAGAGAGAGATGTGTACACAGAGTGAAACAGAGAGAGAGGTGTGCACAGAGTGAAAAAGGGAGAGAGGTGTACACAGAGTGAAAAAGAGAGAGAGGGGTGTACACAGAGTGAAACAGAGAGAGAGGTGTGCACAGAGTGAAAATGAGAGAGAGGTGTACACAGAGTGAAAAAGAGAGAGGTGTACACAGAGTGAAACCGAGAGAGATGTGTACACAGAGTCAAACAGAGAGAGAGGTGTACACAGAGTGAAAAAGAGAGAGGTGTGCACAGAGTGAAAAAGAGAGAGAAGTGTGCACAGAGTGAAAATAAGAGAGAGGTGTGCACAGAGTGAAAAAGAGAGAGAGGTGTACACAGAGTGAAAAAGAGAGAGAGGTGTACACAGAGTGAAAAAGAGAGAGGTGTACACAGATTGAAACAGAGAGAGATGTGTACACAGAGTGAAACAGAGAGAGAGGTGTACACAGAGTGAAAAAGAGAGAGAGGTGTACACAAAGTGAAAAAGAGAGAGAGGGGTACAAAGATATCCACACAGTCATTTTCACTTGCTCAATTAACTCAAACAGCATTTGAAAGCAGAAGTAAAATTGTTAAGATTGTGTCTCTCTGGGACCAAGATTGCCTTTCCTTCAGATGAAAAGGCAACCATTTGGAATGCTTCTTCTGTTGTGGTGACCCATTACAGCTTCTGAAAGGATGGGGTTCAAATCCCTGTCGGTCTGTCTTTCTCTGATTGACTGTCTGTCCGTCTGTCACTCAAATAGAGCTTAAAATCTAACATCAAAGTCTCTGAAAACCGCCTTTCAGCTTCCAACTGCTATTGAGTGATAATTGTGCTGATGTCTGGTGATGTTTGATGTGAGCTATCAGTCATTCAGTTTGGCCCAGTGTCTTGAAAACATCCCAAATGCCACCCTATTCCCTTTCCAGCATACTGCTGTTTACCAGGCCCCAGAGCACCATGCAGTGTACTATGTAGGGAGCAGGCTGCCGCTTGGCTCGTTGCCCACATGTTTGATTTTACAGCCACAGGCAGAGGAGAGGACCAGACAAGACCTTCCACCAACCCTCCTCCTTCCCCCCCTGAGGTATAAAAGAATAGCGGAAACATGAACTGGGTTTTCCTCCCTGAGTTTAAAGATTGTCCCCTTGGGTATTCTTCATTGTCTGTCTCTTCTGTACATACCTGTCTGTCTCTTCTGTATTCCCCTGTCTGTCTCTACTTTACTCACCTGTCTGTCTTACCTGTGACTGGGAGTGGTTTAACACTATGCTAAAATAGACATTGTTTCAGGGTGTCTGTGGAGAACCAAAGATAGATAATACAGGGACAGGCAGATTAATAGTAGTAGATAATACAGAGAGAAAAACAGGCAGTAGAGAGAGACAGACAGATTGGTAATACAGACAGATAAAACCGAGATACAGACTTGTAGTTCAGACAGTACAGAGGGACACACAGACTGGTAATACAGACAGATAGTACAGAGATACAGACTGGTAATACAGACAGTACAAAGAGACAGACAGGCTGATAATGCAGACAGTACAGACACACCCACACACTGGTAATACAGACAGACAGTACAGAGATACACACTGGTAATAGAGACAGTACAAAGAGACAGACAGGATGATAATGCAGACAGTACAGACACACCCACACACTGGTAATACAGACAGATAGTACAGAGATACACACTGGTAATAGAGACAGTACAAAGAGACAGACAGTCTGATAATACATTGAGACAGATAATCTACAGCTTCATAATTTTTCCTTGTTTCTCACGCTCAGGTGATGCCAGGTGTTGCCATGTGTAGTCAGATGTTGCCAGGTGTCACCAGGTGTTGTCTGGTGTAGTCAGGTGTTGCCAGGTTTATTTAGGTTCTGTCAGTTGTTGTCAGGAGTTGCCAGGTGTTTCCAGGTGCTTCCAGGTAATGTCAGGTGTTGTCAGGTGTTGCCAGTTGTTGTCAGGTGTTTCCAGGTGTTGCCAAGGGTTTCCAGGTAAGGTCAGTTGTTGTCAAGGGTTGCCAGTTGTTGTCAGGTGTTGCCAGGTGTTGCCAAGGGTCTCCAGGTAATGTAAGTTGTTGTCAGGGATTGCCAGTTGTTGTCAGGTGTTTCCTGGTGTTGAACCTTCTGTTCCTGTCCCCTGGCTGTGAGTTTGTCGATCTCCAGGTCAATTCTACTATAAAGGATGACCTCCTGAGAGGTGAAAGGGTCAAGATAGTGCGGGCGGATTTTGATCATCCCAAGAGGGCCTTAGACCTTTAAGGTGTAAAAGAAGAGCTATCAGAGACAGGGTGTATGTGTGTGGAGGACCTTGTACCCTAAGATGGTAACGAGTCTTGGTAGCCTGGGAATACATTTTTTCAACAGGTGACTAAATCAATTGTCAAGGCTTTTGAAGTAGAGTATCTAGAATAAGTGAAGGAGGTGCAACCTACTGAGATGCTCTGGATGAGAACATTTGCTGATAGCCTCAAATGCAACAGTGAATTGTCACCCAGGCCTAAAAATTAAAGCTCAAATGGTGCTGCGATCATATCACTTCTAGAAATTTGTAAAATGTTTATTAATCCACGTTGTAGGGGACAGTCTTCCGAAAAGAATGTCGTTTGTGTATTTCTGTAAAGTAGATGACTTCCAAATCTTGACCACAAAAACAATGTATTTCATGATTTCATCAAAAAAACTCAACATTTTAGGACAGGTTAATCTGATCTGATCAGAATCAAATTTGATCTTAGATTTTTATGTAAAGTGATCCCCCATCAAGATAATGCAGTTTTTCTGTTTATTACGTTATATGTTTATACAATAAACAATTTAGAGTTGTTTTGAACCCCAGGGGAAGTTCAAATTAGAAATAAAAAGCCCTACCTATTGTAGTGTACTATGTGCTTACATAGTATATGTCAACATACGTTATGCTCTTAACACAATCATATTCTCTTTACACATTTTCAACAATATACTCATGGCGCCTTCTCAAGCAATGTTATCTATTCATCCTTCTTCTAGTTAAAGGTCTTGAAAATCCACAAGATAAAGTACATAATACTACTATAAAGGATGACTTCCTGAGAGGTCATTCTAAAAATGCCTTAGACCTTTAAGGGTTAAAAGAAGAGCTATCAGAGACAGGGTGTATGTGTGTGTATTCATGTGTGTATTTGTGTGTGGGTATATATAGGTGCATGAGTGTGGTTGTCAGTGGCAGAATGAATAAGGACATTATCTTTTATTGGTTGTGTGATGTGTCATTGAGTGTGAGTGTGTGTGTGAGAGTGTGTGTATGTGTGAGAGACAGAGATGTACAACATGCTAATACTAGGATGTTCTTGACAGCCTGGCAGAGCCTCACAGAGAGACAGCAGAGATCAAACTCTGTTTGAAGAGTTAATCCACAATACAATTACACTGTGCTCCATTCTGCTACAATTACCCGCTGAGCCTGTGTCCTACGTCAGGTTGCAGGGCCCAAGGGCAGGGCCTCTGTGTGAAGACGGATGGATCTTCACAAAACCTCTATCTCTTGATTCTGCAATTATATAAATGATATACAGTATCAGTTATGGATTATTTGAGTTTCATGTAAATCTCTTAATTTAGCTCATCAGACACCCAGTCGTCCTAAAAGCAGTGGGATCACATCAGTGAACTACATTGAACTAGGATTTAAACTGTTGGATTTGTCTTTGTACGTTGATGGTGTGTGTGTGTGTGTGTGTGTGTGTAAGAGAGAGAATATACAACATGCTAATACTTAGGCAGCCAGCTGACGATCTTATGCCCCAGGTGTTTTCAGGGTTGTAATCCTACTATGTCTTTTTAACTCTCTCTTTATCGCTCCCCTTATTTTTCAGATTCTCTGGTTCTCTCTTTCCCTCCCTTTCCCTCTCTTTCTCTCTCTCACTCTCTTTCCCTCTCTCTCTTTCTCTCTTTCCCTCTCTCTCCCTCGACCTCTGTTTCTCTCTCTCTCCCCTCCCTGTTTTCTTTCTCTCTCTCTCTCCCTCTCTTTCTTTTCCGCTCTCTCTCTCTCTCTCTCTCCCTTGATCCCTTTCTTTCACTCTCTTTCTCTTTCTACCATCACCCTTTCTTCTTCTAATCTGTCTTTAAAAAAAATATATTTCCTTTACTCACCCATTCTCTCTCTATCTATTTCTAACCCATTCTCTCTCTATCTATTTATCACCAATTCTCTTTCTCTCTCGCTCTCTATCTATCTCTCACCCATGCTCCCCTCTCTCTTATTCTCCTTATCTATCTCTCACCCATTCTCTCTCTCTATCTATTTCTCACCCATTCTCTCTTTATCTATCTCTCACCCATTCTCTCTCTCTCACTCTGTCTATCCCTCACCCATTCTTCTTTCCCATGGCTGCCTCATGTGGCTTGTTGTTGTTTTGTTCTCTTCTCCATGTTTGGACAGCTTGAAGGTTTCTTATTGGTTCATATTTATGTTGAGATTTTCACCCTGGCCCAACATCACGAGCTCCCCATGTCTTTGCGTAGGTAGTGGACACAGGGAGATATTGAGAGGACAGGCCTGCTGTCTAAACGTCTGGCAGTATCTATGTTTCTCAATGTTAGATAATTGGACCAACCATATTTTCAGAGTAAAATATCGATGTTTCCTCACTGCTGACAATTCACTAATCCACCTTTTTCTGCCGACTTTATTCAGTATCCAGCCGTTGGGGGGGCAGGGTGTTATTTTATTAGATTGTGGTAATATAACAGAAACCTTTGCTGAGGCCTTCATTTTCTCCTTGATAAAAAATCTGACTGTAAAACCTGTTTCCAATCAAAGTTCTAGTGGCTTTTGGCAAACATGCGCCGAATATCTTGATGACGGTAGAGGATTTGTTCTGGTGCAGGACTTCTTGTTCCAAGCTGATCTATTTGACCAACCTTCTACTGTTAACATGAACTGGCACACCTGATTTCTATTTGACCAACCTTCTACTGTTAACATGAACTGGCACACCTGATTTCTATTTGACCAACCTTCTACTGTTAACGTGAACTGGCACTACTGATTTCTATTTGACCAACCTTCTACTGTTAACATGAACTGGCAAACCTGATTTCTATTTGACCAACCTTCTACTGTTAACATGAACTGGCACACCTGATTTCTATTTGACCAACCTTCTACTGTTAACATGAACTGGCACACCTGATTTCTATTTGACCAACCTTCTACTGTTAACGTGAACTGGCACACCTGATTTCTATTTGACCAACCTTCTACTGTTAACATGAACTGGCACACCTGATTTCATTTGTCTCGTCAACTTATCATCAAGCCCTTGACTAAGTAAATCAAGTGTGCAAGATTAAGGTTAAAAACAACATTTGAAAATGCCTGTGGGGTTATGAGGAGGAAGGTTAGTACAAGACTATGTAAACAGAAATGTACAAATTACATTATAGACTTCTGATAATTCACTGTTAGGGGTTAAATACACATTTTGACAGATGGAATTTAACCCTTGGTTAAACCCTAACCCTTGGTATTGGGATTTCAAAATCCGCCAGGCATTATCTTGACCTATTGACCTCTCAGGAGGTCATCCTTTATGGTAGAATGATGTCCTTTATATTGTGGATTCTCAAAAACCCTTAACTTGAAGAAGGTTGAATAGATAACATTGTTTGGGAAGACTTAATGAGTATATTAGTGAAAATGTGTGAAGAGAATATAAAGAAACTTATGTTGACATGTAGTTGTTTTTATTGAGAAGCACATAGTATCCTCCAACAAGTAGGGCTTTTTATTTCACATTTGGACATCCCCAGGGGTTCAAAACCACTACAAATTGTTTATTGTTTGAAAATGTAACATAATATACCAAAAATCTGCATTATTTCTTCCGGAAACTGTAAAATATCAACCAAAATTATCAATTTTTGGTCCCTATATCAGTGTGATAGAACATTTTATACAGAAATCTAAGATTAGATTAAATTATGATCAGATTAACCCCTGAAAACATTTAAATGTTGAGTTTTTTTAATGCAATCATGAAATACAGTGTAATTGTGGTCAAGATTTGGAAGGTTTCTGCTTTACAGAAATACACAAACGACATGTCATTCTTTGCAGCAGAATGTCCCCTACAACTGTAGGCTTCTGTTTCTAATAATTCCGGAGATATGAATAGAAATGTAACAGGTGCGCTTTTTGATACAAAATTGCCTCTAACGGCCTTAAGAGATTTTGGTCGAGTTATGGAAGGCTTTTACTTTGCAGAAATACATAAACAACATGTCATTCTTTGCAGCAGACTGTCCCCTACACCGTGTATAACCGTAGGGTTATATCTGTAACCAATCTGGAGATATGAATAGAAATGTAACAGATGCGCTTTTCGACGCACATTTGCATCAATCACGCTGTTAACCCTTCCCCAGATTTACATGACCAATAACTGTTAACCCTAACCCAGATTTACATGACCAGTAACTGTTAACCCTTCCCCAGATTTACATGACCAATAACTGTTAACCCTAACCCAGATTTACATGACCAGTAACTGTTAACCCTTCCTGTCACGGTGTTGTTGTGCGGCGGAACCAAAAGCGGACATTTTGTAAAGTAAAAGGTGATTTAATCCAATGAAACAAAACCAATACAAACTAACACGAACTGTAAACGTCAAAAGTAAAGGTGCTGTGATAAACAACAAAACAGAACTTAAATAGCTTACAAAGAACATGTAGCGTATCCACTCGACATAGGATTAAA
>JACXGK010015646.1:0-10159 GCA_016801125.1 Novumbra hubbsi | reverse complement strand
GGAGGAACTCAGGGCCCACTGCACCAGGAGGAACTCAGGGCCCACTGCACCAGGAGGAACTCAGGGCCCACTGCACCAGGAGGAACTCAGGGCCCACTGCACCAGGAGGAACTCAGGGCCCACTGCACAAGGAGGAACTCAGGGCCCACTGCGCCTGGTGATGGTCTGATGATGGGTCTGAGGATTTCATCCTGGTACCTAAGAGCACTTAGGAAGCACGTGGATGTTTTGTCAGAACCATGCACCCCAGTTGCCTGGAGGTAATTTTTTTATGGCTCTGGCAGTACTCCTTCATGCTCTTGAGACAGTACTGGGAGACACAGCACACCATCTTGTGGCCACATGTAAGGATGTGACATTCTGGAGAAGCTGGACTACCTGTGCCACCTGAGTGGGCTGTAGGTACTAGCTCATGCTACCAGTAGGACAATGACACGAGTAAAATTCAAAACTAGAGAAGAATCAGTCAGGAAGGAAACAAGAGAGGAATTGCCAGTGTACACCACCTGCAAAACCATTAATGTTTTGGGTGTTGTCTTGCTGTTGCTTATACAGTGCACATGTTGTCACTTTCAATTGCACCAAAACAGGAGACATTGATTCACAATCACTTATGCTTTTTAACTAGACATATTGATATCCCTGAAGTTTAAGTGACTTGGTGTTTTACATTGATGATTACATGTTCCCTCAATTTTTTTGAGTGTGTTACATATAGTTGTCAGGTAGAACGTTTAGGCTCCTAATGACTGGTAAAGAGCACATCTGCCTTATGCTGTGGATTAATGTACCATTGCAGTCATTTCTGTAAGAGGAAATTGTATTTAAGCATTGTCAGCATTTTATATTAATTGGTTTTGAAAATGATTGTGCAAATCACACAAAATGTAATATCATTAAATAATTAGGTTTCAATATGTCTCACATCATATATAACACTACTGGAAGCCTTTTTTATTTCAAATGTCCAGGCTGTCTATGATGACTATTTATGTTGAATCAGTTGTCATCTCTCAACTCTTCCACCCAGGGAGGACTCATACTAACGCCAGGTTGAACAGGCATCCACAATAAAGGTTCAGGCTTGCCAGCCCAAATTATAAAATAAATTAATTGCTTTTTACTGTTGCAATTTGCTATTAGTAGTATTTAGTATGTCATCTTGGTCTCTTATGTGATTCTCAATTAATATTATAGGAGCGTGCAGTTATAACGGTAGTAACATTACATGCATGCAGAAATATTAATTCAACTGTTTCAACATTAAAGTGTACCACATTAAAATTTATGAATTCAGTGGTAGGCCTATTTGCCTTTTAGTGCAAGAAGGATAATTTATTAAGGACTAAATATATAAAATAATATACATAAATATGCTAAAAGGTATTAACAATACTACATTGGCCAACTAGCTAACAAAACAATGAAACTAAATTAAGGTGGATATAACATGATCTTTGGTGGGTACTGGGTAACATTTTATATTATAAAACACAACATGTTAAATCAACTCACTCCCACATACATTGGAACTCCAAATAGAGCCTCGCTTTCTAGGCTATAGCGTGTACGGTTCGGAAAAGGATGGTCATTTTCTTAGCAGTAGCGAGGGCCTGTACAGACAGTGATGCCTGGAGGACCAGAAACTGTGCCCTGGCGCCTGGTGTGCAATCCCGGTGACATTGTGAGCACTCGTGAAATAATATGTTTTTCAGTTTCATAGTTTAGTTGTACCATGTGCCAACAAAGAATGAATTGCCTCTGCGCTTTTCCTTTGCGTTTGCACGACACACTGCAAAGCATAACTATCTCCTTAAACTCCAGCCATGTTCTTGGAACAACTTCATTATCGCAATATTTCACAGAGGTTCCTCACTATATTCGCTGGATGAAATGACGAGGGGACGCTCGCATAAGCAGGTAGGAGTTGTCTCGGCCTGAACAATTTTGTTTTTCTATGTTGGTGGCTCCACTCCCGCAATAAGCCTCCACATGATGGCAGGGTTAGCTTAAACTGCCTGCAAGTAGGCTTACCTCAGGATTTTAGCTACTGTATCACAAAAATCCTGTTTGATGATAGATGCAATTAATGTTACGTACCACGCACGAGCACGACACATGCAGCGCGGTAGATTTGATATATTGAAGCCAGCTGCTTTCTCGGGGGGGGGGGTGTATGCATTTTTCTCTGTCCGCCACTGTGCCGTGTAGTCTGCATAATGTACTCGCCAAAGACAAAATGTACCCGTATTTGTCGACTGGCGAGTGCTACTTTTGGCTGGAGAACAACAACATCCACCATTTTCCTCTCGTGTTGTCTTCCCTCTCTCTCTATAGCCCCACCTCCCTCCCACTCACCTCTTGTTGTCTTCCCTCTCTCTTTATAGCCCCACCTCCCTCCCACTCACCTGTGCCCAGTAGAACACAGCAGATGTGAAACCGAGCCATTTCCGAGTAATGAAAGTAAGTCTGTATTCCCTCACCTAGGGTAGTATAATCATGCAATTCGGCGTTAAAATGAGCTGTGCTGTCTACTTTGCAACGAGATCATAAGCCTTAGATATTGTGCACATAAAATACAATTAATGTATTCACCAGTTTGGAGAATCTGGAATGTACTATGAGGCCAAGGGAAGGGTTTATGGTAAAATGTCAAACATTTCCCCAAAGCGACAATCCTACCCTGAAACAAGAGTTTGTTTCCACAACTTTGATTTGTCTCCTCAGGGCTGGAACCGGCATTAACTGGTGTCCAGCCAGGCAGCATAGGGCAACACTCTAGTTGTAAAGGATGTGGTTTGTATGAGTAATGTATCACAGTAAAGAAATACCAAATCAGTTAGGCAACAAAACGTTCTTAACTTGGTATCAGGGATATATTAGCGGCAAACATTCATATACGATTTATACAGGGAGTGTACTTAAAGTATGTCTATGTCATGGTTCATATGGCCTCTAGGTGTCACTGTCTCCATTCCCTCACCCTGTATGTAGTTTTACACATTGCCTCTAGGTGTCACTGTCTCCCTTAACACATGTTGTCACTTTCTGCATGGACTTCAATATACACCTAAACATTTCTTTTTAGGATATTTGTTTCTGCCTGTATGTAGGTGCACACATCAACTGTAGGGGTCACTGTCTCCACACACTGGCAGTATGTGTTGCGATCCGATTGCATCATGGACGAAGCCGAGTGATGAAATATGATGTAATGTAGTTTAGGATTAGAAGCGTCAAACAGACACAGGATTGCTGAAGAGGATGACAGAAGTGTTGCACTCTGAATTCTAGTCAGTTTGCAGTTGCTTGCTGTTGAATCAAGAAACTTCTCATGTACTCTGACTGTCAGCTCTCAGCTACACGTCAGTCTGCCACAAGACACTGCATATACATGAAAGACCAATTCTGATCAGTTTCTCAATTATTAGGTGATTGTTCAAAACACAAATGACTGGAAGAAAGAAACATTTGAATTGGACTGTTTTATAGAGTTTACACAATAGGTCACGGATGTCAGTTATATTTTTGAGGCTGAAGCGACAAGGGGTGAAGCTCTCTTAGGGCTGACGTATAGTAGATGCTGGAACTGAAGCAACTCCCATTGAACTGCAACCAGATGAACGAACAACTAGAACCCTTTGGAAATTCACATGACATCCAACATGTACTTACATTAAACACAGTTTTAAACAATACTATCCATTTAATAAGCTGTAAGCTTCATAACCAATACCTACAGAGCCTGTCGTAAAAGGCAGCATGTTCAAATGTCAATTAAGCAAGCCAAGACAAACATGTGATTTGTAGTTTCTATTTTACAAAGCCCCGATGGCCCACTACTCATTTAACTTTCATAAAGACTCCCTGTCGGCTCTTTGGGTTGATATAACTGTAAATCATTGACACATTTGAGTTGTCTATTTGTACCTACATATTGCAGTTGGCCTGCTGTGCCTCTGTCATAAAGTGATCTGGACAAAGGCCTCAGGATTCACACGTCTACAAAGCAACCCTATTTTCTATGTAGTACATTTACCCAGAGCCCTGTAGTGCACCATGTGTTAAGAGTAGAGTGTAGGGTATAGGTCATAGGTAGGGAATAGGTTATAGGGAATAGGGTGTAGGGAATATACAGTATGAGGAATAGAGTGCAGTACATAGTGTGTAGGAAATAGACTGGGGAATAGTGGGTAGGGAATAGTGTGTAGGGGATAGACTATGGGGAATAGTGTGTAGGGAATAGACTATAGGGAATAGTGTGTAGGGAATAGACTATGGGGAATAGTGTGTAGGGAATAGTCTATGGGGAATAGTGTGTAGGGAATATGTTGTAGGGCAAATTACATGGGGATGTACAGGATTATGTTGTAGGGTTAGGGTTAGGTTGTAAGGTTAGGGTTAGGTTGCAGGGTTAGGTTGTAAGGTTAGGGTTAGGTAGTAAGGTTAGGGTTAGGTTGTAAGGTTAGGGTTAGGTTGTAAGGTTAGGGTTATGTTGTAAGGTTAGGGTTAGATTGTAAGGTTAGGGTTAGGTTGTAAGGTTAGGGTTAGGGTTAGGTTGTAAGGTGTATGTAATTGGGAAACATTTGGGAGCAGAAGGCAGTTTTTATCTGGCCAATAAGGAGACGAGGGCTGGTTTTATCTGGCCAATAAACACTTTGGTTTGAAACTGGCTCAAATCTGGGTATAGTATGTAGACTACTCTGTCAACTCTGTTTTGCAAGCATTCTCGTAAGTCTCTTGGCGTTGCAGATCTAGGTTTAGAAATTCTATGCCGTAATGGCAAATGGAACTCATTGACATGTTTATGGAGATAGAAAGGATATGTATATCAACATGTCATATAAAAGAAGCCACCCCAAGACAAACAATCTTTTAAACCAAGTGTCTTATTGAAGTTTCAATCAGGAAACAAGTAGATGGAGATACAGAGATGACAACCTCTGGTTACCATGGGCACACTGCACAGGGAACAAGTAGATGGAGATACAGAGATGACAACCTCTGGTTACCATGGGCACACTGCACAGGGAACAAGTAGATGGAGATACAGAGATGACAACCTCTGGTTACCATGGGCACACTGCACAGGGAACAACAATCGGTCATCCCTGGACTTCCAGAAGATGATGGTTCCCCAACAACCACAGATGTCAACATGGGCACAAGTTTAAACTCCAATTCCACAAACAATACAGATCACACAGCGGATGAGAAACAGGATCCTAGAGCACATATCCACCCAAAATAAGAACTGTTGTGTTCTTATAATGGAAGAATCCACTACCGATATGATTGGCCTCTCGAACACGGGGGAATAAAAAGACAAGCTTAAGATGTGCAATAGAACGTTGCCTCTTCACTGTTGACGTTGAGACTCGTGTTTTGGCTCCCTTTCTCCCCCTTTCCCCCTCTCCCTCTTCTCCTACCTCCCCCCCTTCCCCCCCTATGGTGCAAACATATGGGTATTTCACCACCAGAAATCCAAATCCTAAACATATAATTGTTTTTAATGTTCTGTATATGGAGAAGAATAATACAAATATGTCACCTTCATTCCACTTCTAGGTGGGGTACTGGAAGTGTTGTGGAGATAGGGGATTACAATTCCACAAAAAAAAAAAATATATATTTATAAGAATGTTGAGACATTTTAATACACGTGTAAGCTTCCAAGCCAACTTTTCACTGAGGAAAAGAGGACTCTAAGATTTGTTGCTAGAGTTGTTGCCTGCTTTGACCATTTATATTTCTTAGAAATTATCTTTTTATTGTCGGTTGTGTATCATTTGTTTTTTATGTATGTTTTACTTACATTTTGTATGTGTTTTTATTTTTGTAATACAAAAAGTTTTTTTGTATGTTTTTATTTCTGTAAAAGAGACCTTGGTCTTAGTTGATTTCTCTTTATTAAGAAAGGTCAATTAAGTACAGCTAGACCATCGTAATCTGGATTGCGAAACACGTGACCAGGAGATCTGGATAGTCTGTGACACGTGACCAGGAGATCTGGATAGTCTGTGACACGTGACCAGGAGATCTGGATAGTCTGTAACACGTGACCAGGAGATCTGAATAGTCTGTAACACGTGACCAGGAGATCTGGATATTCTGTAACACGTGACCAGGAGATCTGGATAGTCTGTAACACGTGACCAGGAGATCTGGATAGTCTGTAACACGTGACCAGGAGATCTGGATAGTCTGTAACACGTGACCAGGAGATCTGGATAGTCTGTGACACGTGACCAGGAGATCTGGATAGTCTGTAACACGTGACCAGGACTCACCTTGTTAGTAACCTTGTGAGTAATAATGTGTTTGTCAGTGGATGTTTCAGATATATTCTCTTCCATTGACTGAGGTAATACAAGCTCAAATCTATTGTTCTCCCCTGTTCATTTTGCTTTGTTTGTTTACTCTCCATCCTAAATTGCTGTGGCTGTATATGTTAGTTTTCATTTTCTGCGACAAAATTTTTCTTTGTTCTTTTAGAACCCATTTTCCAGTTGTTTGAAAACATGTTTCCCTATGAGCGTCGTTTCAAAAACCCTTTTAGAACTCTTCTTTTAGTTTTGGTCGTTGATGTGGCTCCTTTTCTAACACAATGGAGTGTTAATATGATATTGTGCTTGGGCATTGTGGGGTATGTTTGTGAACAGAGCCCCAAACCAGCTGGCTGCAATGGACATGTATATCACTTTAGGCGAAGGCTTTATGGTAGAAGTTTGGAATATTGCTTTCCTTTAACTGGTTGTGCAATTGAATTATTCTGGATGTTGATACTTAGTGAGAAATTCCTAATTCAGCTCTATGTGCATTCTTCTTGGTCAGGGTTAACAATATTTTTTACATGCCATCTTAGTTGGATGCTTGGCTCATTTTGTGAATGGTTGATTATTGATGGAACCCCATGCCTCAGAACCTTGAAGGACCATGTGTTCTATGACTGATGACTGTTGTTAGCCAGATGCTAACTGACATGTTTATTTTTATGTTTCCTTTGATGGCATAGCAAGTAATTGACTTGTGTTTCAGATTGTTCACTAGATTGTGGTAGCTTCTCCTTATATACTCTTACCTGTCCTCCACTAACCCCCAGACTGGTCTGGAGACAAACATGCTTTGCCTCTGGTCTGGAGACAGACATGCTTTGCCTCTGGTCTGGAGACAGACATGCTTTGCCTCTGGTCTGGAGACAGACATGCTTTGCCTCTGGTCTGGAGACAGACATGCTTTGCCTGGGGACTCATAACCCACATCTCAAAACAGCTGTCCATCTTGAGTAATGCTGATATCTGAAGGCCACATACAGTCAATCGGTGATCGTAGCCAAGACTCTTCAACACCGGTATTGCATGGCTTGTTTCGTAGGCCGAGGCTGTTCTGGTGTTACTGGAGGGGCTGTTTTTTGAAGGAGCGTCTTTTAGACTCTAAATCCAGTTGTTTCCTGCGTAGATGACACACATCTAATAAATAGTTTTTACTGCTTTACCAATGTTAACTGCTTTGACACATTGCCAAGGTAACAAAAAGATCAGTCCAAATGAGATTACATCTCTTCATACAGCCTATTGCTTGTGTGTGTTTTGTGCGGGTGTGTTTTTGTTGTGTGTGTGTTTTGCTAGTCCACTGTGTTCTTTAACCCTGTTCATACCTGCTGTTTAAATGGGTCCTTTGTCCTTACCTGACCAGATTAATCTGTACACCTATATGATCTGAACACGATCAGATTATTATGCTTGTTTTATAGTAAACTGTACACTTATGGATCTCAGTCAACACGTTTTTAATAAAGTAGTTATGCAGCAAAGACATTTGAAGATGGATAGATCCGATGAAAAAATGACAGGAGAAGCATTTTTTCTGTGACTTGCTCCAGGGAATACTCTTGGTAGCGTTTTGACACAAAGACAGATATGTGTCACATATTGGGGGTAGATCTTGTAAAAGCACTTCGTGACATCTGCTGATGTAAAAAGAGCTTTATGCATTTTATTGATTCATTGATGGAGAATTCACCCACTCGTTGGGTCAAATGTCCATTACTCTCCCATACTCTGCTATAACCCCCAACTTTTCAGAAAAACAACACAAATATTCATCGCTTGTTACCCAGGAAGTTGGTTAACCTAATTTCCTAACATTGGTAAGGACGTTTGTTTAAACCTGATTAACCTGTTAGCCATGGTCTACATGTGGTCTACATGTGGTCTACATGTGGTTCACATGTGGTTTACATGTGGTCTTCTTACAGTCTTCATGTGGTCTACATGTGGTCTACATGTGGTCTTCTTACGGTCTTCATGGGGTCTACATGTGGTCTTCTTACGGTCTTCATGTGGTCTACATGTGGTCTTCTTACGGTATTCATGTGGTCTACATGTACAATGCAGACACTTGTAGGGTGGAAAGGCTGCACTACGAAAAGTAGGCTCAAAGAAACGTGTTAAATCACCAGTTAGACTAAATTGGTACACTATCTAACAGTTAGACTAAATTGGCACACTATCTAAACATTTGCAACAAATCATGACTACTCCATGACTAATTAGTGTACTGTTAAGGCAATAGGGTGCAATTTGGAAGATGAACCTAGATTAGTTGAAAAGAACATCCACCAGCCCCCACAGAACCGATGCCTATCAGGGCCAATGCGTTCAGGCTCCCCTTTTTTCTCTTGTAGCCAGCCTACATACCTGAGCCTACATGCAGTCGAGACAAACACAGTTATTGGGAATTGAGTACTGTACAGTATGTGTCATGCACAGTCTACAGTCATGTGAAGTATGTGTATAGGTACTTTACTTTAACACACATGTGGTAACCAAATTAAACAAAGGGCACTGGAAGATTATATTTTGCGTTAATGTGTTTTACAAAATTTAGAGAAATAAAGGTTTTTTGTGCAAAACATTTGCACCCATGGTTAAGTAAAAGTTATTATAGCCCTAATTGTCTATTTTCTCTTGCATCAATTGGGAATTATGGCCCACTCGTCTCTACAGTTCTGCTTCAACTGGGTCATGTTCAAGGGCTTTCTTGCATTAACAGACCACTTCAAGTCCCCCCACAGCATTTGGAACGGCTTGAGGTCTAGGCTTTGGCTCTGCTAAGCAATAACCCTCCATTTCTATTTATGGCAAGATCCAGGTTCAGTGCAGCTTCATCTTTTTGACAGATGGCCTCACATTTTTGTCAAGAATTGCAAGGCAGCTCTAATGCATAATGCCAGTGCCTTTATGCCATTTTATCAATAATTTACAGATATCATGAGGTTCTTTTGTTTAAAGGCAGTTTCATTTGTGCCAAAAATGATATCTGGGACAATGGCCAAAAAACTGCACCTTTGCCAAGAGTACCATCTTTCAGTAGTTTTGGGCTTTATTCAGGTGTTGTCTGGGAAACATTTTTTGGTTCTCTGGGTTCAAAGAGACTTGTAGAAGCATCTTTGTGTCAGCTCTGGGTGAATTTGCTGGGAAAACATCTATGTAGACTGCCAGTGTCCTGGAACTTGTGCTGTACCTAGATGAACTGCCCAATTGTGGAGTGATATGTTCTGAATTGCTTGAAAAGGGCTTTGTATCCCCTTCCCAACTTGAATCCATATTTGCATCTTCTGAGGGCCTCAGTTACGTCTTTTTATCTTGGCATGATGGGTTACCACACAACTGAAGACCAAACCAGACCTCGTTTCTAATCTGAAGTGGAGGAGGGGCTATAAAATGTATCCACCCAGGAGGACACATACTTTCTTAATCCAGCTATCACAAGGCTTTTATATGGCATAGTTACTGTGACATTATGTAAGACGTGCAATACAATAACGTCCCTGGCATCAGATCCGCCATCAGTCTGTCTACATAGCATCTGAGCATTAGATGGAGCGCAAATGTCTCCCTCCCTCACCTCTCAATATGAAAAAAAAACTGGCAGTAAATAATAAAAAAGGAGTATTACTTTTTTATTTCTCCCCTCAGCCATTGCGTGACTGGGCAAGTTTGTGAGTGAATGAGATGTGTATAATTTTACCTTAGAAGAGCAACACTGAAGTATGTGGGTCCTGGGGGGGACATGTAGGTCCTGCGGGGGACATGTAGGTCCTAAGGGGGACATGTGGGTCCTAGGGGGGACATGTGGGTCCTGGGGGGGACATGTG
>JACXGK010015645.1:0-10159 GCA_016801125.1 Novumbra hubbsi | reverse complement strand
AGGGGAGGAGGGAGGGATAACTGAGGGAGGGGAGGAGGAAGGGATGACTGAGGGAGGGATGAGGGAGGGATGACTGAGAGAGGGATGACTGAGAGAGAGGAGGAGGGAGGGATGACTGAGTGAGGGATGAGGGAGGGGAGGTGGGAAAGATGACTGAGGTAGGGGAGGAGGGAGGGATGACTGAGGGAGGGGAGGAGGGAGGAAAAGGGGGGAAATGAGCAAAGCTAATTCCAGGTAGAGGGGTACGGAAGGTCAAGAGCAATCTGGCAGAAGGACAGAGAGGGAGGGGAACCCCCAGGGGGGAGACAGGTTGTTTCCCTCACCCCTTCTCTCTCCTACATGTGTTTTTGTAGGATGGATGGAACAGCGTTCCGCACAGTCACTGATGATATGCAGATTACGTTCCTGATGGGAACTTTTCTCCGTAAATCTGTCCGTGTGTGTTCGTGTGAAACTGCTTCATCCTTTTATAATCTCCTACCCTGTAGGATCTCCCTCACGGTTCTCTTTTACTTTCTGTTTCTCGTTCTCTCTGGCGATCACGTGGCAGGGTGGAGTTGCAGGACTAACCCTAACCTTAACCCTTACCCTAACCCTAACCTTAACCCTTACCCTAACCCTAACCCTAACCCATCAACCATACAACAAGTGATGTCTGTGTGTGGGGGTGAAGGTGTTAATAACCAATTACTGTTTTTTTCTAAACTGCGATTATAGAGCAGACAAGTCCGTTCTTACACACACACATAAACACATGCAATACCTTCGAGAAACGCAGTTTGTCCCACAGACAGCTATAAAGATATGATTTCACAGCTGATCAAGCATGATATAAATTGTGTGTCTGTGTATTTATGTATGTGTGTGCACATGCAAGTGTGGGCCTTAGATCAAACCTTTTTTGCATTTGTTACTTAATTTTTTATTGGTATTTGAACTTATAGAGATAGAAATTACACAAACATACAGTTGATGTACACATTTATGGTTTCAGTCTATAGGTCATCTTGATTCCATGAAACAGCTAGTGCAGCTGTTCAAATGTTAACAAATTAGACTTGAATTGGTGAGCGTAGTTTTGTTAATTATTGTTTGACAGCTGGACAGTTGTAGATGGCCAAAGCTTGGAG
This sequence comes from Novumbra hubbsi, assembly GCA_016801125.1. Lineage (NCBI taxonomy): Eukaryota > Metazoa > Chordata > Actinopteri > Esociformes > Umbridae > Novumbra > Novumbra hubbsi. Next base: position 9,029 of record JACXGK010015645.1, on the reverse strand, counting down.
ATAGAGAAGTTACAGATGACAGAATGTTTAGACCTGACTATCCTGTCCACCTGCCCTATTCCTGTCAATTTTTGGTCTTTCAAACAATATCGATAGTTAAAGGTGATGTAACTGAACCAAAAGCAATGACATTTTAGCCATGATATTATTTATTTAAGAAAATATTTACAAAAATGCTCTGATGTTTGTGGGATTTCTTACATGCACAGCCCAATTTAAATCAACCCCACAGCATCTCAATAGGATTAAGATCAAGGCTTTGACTTGGCCATTCCAGAACGTTCCTTTTCTTTCTTTTTGAGCCATTCCTCAGCCATTCCATTATTCGGAAAATTGGAGAACAATTCAAACAACTGCCAACATGCCCAGGTCAGGCCAAGAGCCGAACGCATGTTGCTTAAAGAAGTCTCCCGCGAGTAGCACTTACATCTACCGTAAGGAAGAGACACATGTTTGATTTGCATGGGAGGTGTGGAAGTGGGAGACCCTTGTTGTCTAAAAAAGCAGAGGGGGCTTCAGGAAAGACTTTCCGAAAATCGAATCTGAAGGGGATGTGGACTGTACAACATGACAATGACCCAAAACATTCTAGTTTATCCATCAAGGAATGGGTCAAAAGAAAGAAATGGAGAGTTCTGGAATGGCCAAGTCAAAGCCTGGATCTTAATCCTATTGAGATGCTGTGGGGTGATTTGAAACGGACTGTACATGCAAGACACCCCTCAAACATTTCACAGCTGAAAACATTCAGCATGGAGGAATGGGAAATGCCCTCTATTCCAATTAAATCACCATTATCTATAGGTATTGTTTGAAAGAACATCAAATATTGATATGTTTATTCCTTAAAAAATAACTACATTTCATGGGGTGTCCTCATTTCTTCTCATGATAAATATATTTAAATCAGTTGAATTTGGAATGTGCCATTCTTATTGAACTTGTTCTGGGTCTTAACTGTAAACAGCATTTTTCAACAAACTACCTCATACACCTCTTTGTCTCCACGGCAACTCCATGAAAACCCCATAGCAACACCAGCCACTGAAGAGGCCCTTGACCTGAACCAGCCCCCCCCCCAAACCTTTCCATCTGTCACTAGTGGCTGAAAGCCTTGTCCATCAGTCCTTCTGACACTTTGACTGGCAGTCACTGCTTACTCATTCACTCCCAATCAGAAGATATTGTAAAGCATAGCTAGTATACTTTAGATTCTGAAGGTACAGAAGAACATTTCAAACATGCTTGACTAGTCCCAATATTAATTAGTGCCCAACCTTACAATGGATTTTGTTAGGGCTTTTTTTGGGGGCAAGGTCAAGTTAGTGCCTCACTATTTTAACCATTGTCTTCAGTTTGGTTGTGAATGGAATTCACCACTTTATGGGAATTTACAATTGAGTCAACATTTACTCCGGTGATCTACAATGAACTCATTATCTGCTAGTGGACCTATCTAGTCATGGACTAAAAAGCCCAATTAGTGAATACTTTCCACTGAACATGTATTTTATGTCTAACAGAAGGCTTAAACATGGGTTTAATAAACACTCTGTCTTGTTTTTTTATGGATGCCTGGATTTATTTTCTGTAAAGAGTCATTCTGAATATCTCAGACAATTGTACCGTATGTATGACAGTAATACATTCAGAACTACATCTTGATTCGTAACAGATCTGCTTTTTCTTCAGTGTGTAGTGTGCATATGAATATATGAATACATTGTAACTGGATTTCTGCTGCAATGTTGAAATGTCAACCGTTGCATAATCTCTATGGATAGACTAATTCATCCGTCAAATCATTGCAACATGGATTACCGTAAATGTTGACATGCCTACTTATAGGTGCTTGTCAGAGCAGCAAACACATACAGTGGAGAGAACAAGTATTTGATACACTGCCGATTTTGCAGGTTTTCCTACTTACAAAGCATGTAGACGTCTGTAATTTTTATCATAGGTACACTTTAACTGTGAGAGACGGAATATAAACAAATGTCCAGAAAATCACATTGGATGATTTTTAAGTAATTCATTTGCATTTTATTGCATGACATAAGTATTTAATACATCAGAAAAGCAGAACTTAATATTTGGTACAGAAACCTTTTTTTGCAATTACAGAGATCATATGTTTCCTGTAGTTCTTGACCAGGTTTGCATACACTGCAGCAGGGATTTTTGCCCACTCCTCCATACAGACCTTCTCCAGATCCTTCAGGTTTCGTGGCCGTCACTTTCAGCTCCCTCCAAGGATTTTCTATTGGGTTCAGGTCTGGAGACTGGCTAGGCCACTCCAGGACTTTGAGATGCTTCTTACGGAGCCACTCCTAAGTTGCCCTGGCTGTGTGTTTCGGGTCGTTGTCATGCTGGAAACCCAGCCATGACCCATCTTCAATGCTCTTACTGAGGTAAGGAGGTTGTTGGCCAGGATCTCGCAAAAGATGGCCCCATCCATCCTCCCCTCAATGCGGTGCAGTCGTCCTGTCCCCTTTGCAGAAAAGCATCCCCAAAGAATGATGTTTCCACCTCCATGCCTTATGGTTGGGATGGTGTTCTTTGGGTTGTACTCATCCTTCTCCTTCCTCCAAACACGGCGAGTGGAGTTTAGACCAAAAAGCAAAATTTGTGTCTCATCAGACAACATGACCTTGTCCCATTCCTCCTCTGGATCATCCAGACGGTCATTTGCAAACTTCAGACGGGCCTGGACATGCGCTGGCTTAAGCAGGGGGACCTTGCGTGCGCTGCAGGATTTTAATCCATGGCGACGTAGTGTGTTACTAATGGTTTTCTTTGAGACCGTGGTCCCAGCTCTCTTCAGGTCATTGACCAGGTCCTGCCGTGTAGTTCTGGGTTGATCCCTCAGCTTCCTCATGATCATTGATGTGAGGTGAGATCTTGCATGGAGCCCCAGACCGAGGGTGATTGACCGTCATCTTAAGCTTCTTCCATGTTCTAATAATTGCGCCAACAGTTGTTGCCTTCTCACCAAGCTGCTTGCCTATTGTCCTGTAGCCCATCCCAGCCTTGTGCAGGTCTACAATTTTATCCCTGATGTCCTTACACAGCTCTCTGGTCTTGGCCATTGTGGAGAGGTTGGAGTCTGTTTGATTGCGTGTGTGGACAGGTGTCTTTTCTACAGGTAACAAGTTCAAACAGGTGCAGTTAATACAGGTAATGAATGGAAACCAGGAGGGCTTCCTAAAGAAAACCTAACAGGTCTGTTTGAGCCGGAATTCTTACTGGTTGGTAGGTGATCAAATACTTATGTCATGCAAAAAATCATACAATGTGATTTTCTGGATTTTTGTTTTAGATTCCGTCTCTCACAGAAGTGTACCTATGATAAAAATTACAGACCTCTACATGCTTTGTAAGTAGGAAAACCTGCAAAATTGGCAGTGTATCACATACTTGTTCTCCCCACTGTACATAGAAAAACACACTTACAATATACACCACCCCATAAGCCCTCTTGACACCTGAATGGACAATAAGATGATCTATTAAAACCCTTGATCAGATCCATCATCTTGATCCACACCCCTATACTGTCTGCCCTGACAGCAGCTTTGTATTAGTCTGCATTTGATCTAAGACACATTAAACAGTGAACAACCCACACACAGCCTCTTTCTTTAATGGCTGGTCATCATCTGGCAGAGTATCAATTATGTCACACAGTTGGGTCATATTTGAGGGGAGCCTGATGGATCAATACCTCATCAGGAGATTTGGACATGTCATTATCAACATAAAGACTGCAGTTTTCTCTCTGACATGCTCTCATAGAGACTGCGGCGCCCTCAGCTGTAGGACCATAGCTTCTTTTATGTTGTCTATTCGTTGTGGCAGGTAGCAGCAACTGGTTAAAGCCGAAAGGCTGTTGTTTCTAATGTTTAAGCTGACAGAATGAAACATTTTTTTTTTTTTTATATAATAGTTTGTTTTTTTGTTTTTCACGTTCCCGGGGGTCAGCAGATGGAAATGAGCTGATGGTTAAAATCTGGTACAAGCTTAATTTTTGATGAAAATGCATTTAAATTCACCCGTCACTTTAGCAAGAAAATATGCATGCATTTTTTAAGGAGTAGGGTACTAAGGATGAAGTTGGCTGTCAAATAGCTAGGCTTAACAAACGTGGTAGCTACTAGCTAGTGCCAAAGTAAGAGATTTGTATCTGTACCAACAGTGAAGTTGTAAAGATATTTGTAGCAAAAGATATCTCCTAGACTAAAGACTCTACTGGCTATTATGCTACGTCGGCTATATGTTTAAAAGTATTGGTATAACATTTTGCCTGTGAAACCATGGCAAATTCTAAATGACATAATTCTTCACCTCTCAAAGAGGCCACAAATGGAAACTAGGTTAGCAAGGTGACCACGAAGCCTAAACATTTGTTTTAATACAATGTTCATTATAAAGTAATCATTTAAAATTCATATCAATTTCCAAAAGCTTTTAGTTTTGCAAAATGCACTGTAAACTAGTGAGCCAATGACTGGAGCTAGAGGTGCTGCAAGAGAGCAAACTGTAAACTAGTGAGCCAATGACTGAAGCTAGAGGTGCTGGAAGAGAGCAAACTGTAAACTAGTGAGCCAATGACTGAAGCTAGAGGTGCTGGAAGAGAGCAAACTGGGGACAACTGGCAAGACTTGGAAGACTGAGTGGTCCAGAGAGCAGAGAGACAGTGACTGAACCAACAGGAAGACAGTGACTGAACCAACGGGAAGACAGTGACTGAACCAACGGGAAGACAGTGACTGAACCAACGGGAAGACAGTGACTGAACCAACGGGAAGACAGTGACTGAACCAACGGGAAGACAGTGACTGAACCAACGAGAAGACAGTGACTGAACCAACGGGAAGACAGTGACTGAACCAACGGGAAGACAGTGACTGAACCAACGGGAAGACAGCTGTGACCAAGGATTTGATTTGGGGATTATGGAAATAAAATCCTGACCCATGAGCCTATACAGTATGCATTTTAAATGAGTGTAGGTAGTTATAAAGCATTTAATTGATAGAGGATTTGTAATGTATTTATTCAATATTTCGACATTACAATGCAAGTAGGAAAAACATAGGGCAAGTGGTGAAGTTGACTGTCGCTCAACGCTAGTTTGATTTACAGACAGAGATTTCCCTGGGTCAGTGTCATTAAACTGCTAAAAACTTGGTTATCCTATACCCTGAAAGTTCCTAGTTTGTCTGACATTTGATTCCAAAGACCGACATGGTGAAAAAAGGCTATCATTCTACCTATGAGGAACACACCCTAACAACAACAACACACAAGAATGTTGCAATGGACTTCTAAGACCATTTAATACTGCAGTTGTTTTTGCACTGGCGGTAAATACTGTATAAGGTCCTGGCCTGGCAGACTCTACTGTAATGTTTCATTATTTTACCAAGTCAAAAGGACTTTCCCTTGTTTAAACCTAGTGGTTTTCATTGGTCACCATTATAGTATGCTTATATTGTATATTATATCTTCACCACAATATGGGAGACAGTGGAGGATCAAGATGGGGAAGCTGTAAATGCTTTTCAGATAGCTCCAGTTGGAGTGCATTTTCGCCCCTACATGTGTGTAAGTTTGTATTGTCTGATTCTGAGAAAGTCATTTTACCTATAGTGTGTGTGTGTGATGGTCAGACAAACAGACATATATCATAGTGAAAGTCCCCTGAAGTCCTGTTGAGTAGACTGATCTCTCCCAAGTGGAAGATTATTGTCTTTCATTTTCTCTCGCTTCCCTTCCTATCCGTCCTCTTATCTCTCATACTGTTCGCTTCCTCACACAGAGTCCCCAGACTAATGCCATCTCTATTAATCAGTTGTCTTGTGTGTTCCCTGAGTCTTGACACCCACCACTTTTGTACTGGTCTGCAGAGATGCAAAAGAGAGGAAGATAGACTGACAGTGAAACAAGAACATAATGTCAGTGAGAGAGTAAAAAAGGTAGAGAGTAAGGCAACACAAATTGTAGACAGAGAGAACATGAAATAACTGAATAGTGGCGTGTCATTCCACCTCAAAGGGTATTGCTAGAGGATCTGGTCCTGCTCCGAGTTGCTATTGTATGTGTCAGACATGTAGGACTAATCCAGTTCTGTGTAAAGACCAATGGAGCTGGCTGGCAGTGGTCTGTGGGGGGCATTTTCCATGGATTTGGATTACTCACATCTTAATAATAGTTAAGACATTTGGTTCAAAATAAGTTGGATACTAAAACTATTAAATCATAGATAAAAACTGTTAAGAAAAGAAAGGTCTATGTCATTTGTATCTAACTAAAGAAAACCATTTCAGAACTATCTAAGATGGCAGATGTTGAAATCCTACTTAACCCTTTTTAGGTTGAATTACTCCTCACACTTCAGCCATGTCATTTCTCTCCATCCAGTGTTTTACTGTCTCTTAATGTCTCTCCAGTGTTTAACTGTCTCTTAATGTCTCCTCAGTGTTTTACTGTCTCTTAATGTCAGTCCTTTAGAAAGCTGGGTCTCAGTCCATGCTCTTCCCCTTTGTATCTTTCCAATTCTCAGGCCAACATTATTCTACTGTTCCCAATTTGTTTTTAAGGGAAGGTAAAATGGACTATATAAATTAAATTGTAAAATAGACTTTGTAGTGTTCAAGTGCACCGGGAGTGTGTGTGAGTGCAATTGTGGTGTTCTTGGAAGCAGTATACCAAACACAGTGACGTGGGCTTAGTCTCTCAGATAGGAAGCCAAGTATGCAAGCCGAAGTCTGGCTTGGGTCCATAACCCCTTTCATCTCCATTCACCAGTGGGATATCCCTCACTAGCTCTGGCCAACGAAAAGCATACATGCAAACACACGCTCACAAAACACAGCAAGCACATAGACAACTGCTCCAAAGCCACTGACTTGGATGTTACACAAGCAAGTTTTAAGAGAAGTGATGCAGCTGTTCAGTTTGACCCATGTATTACTCACGTTATTGACCTCTCTCTTGGTCAAGGTACTGTCAGGGCTGGAAATATTGGCACTCTTGCACTTCATTCAAATAATGCACAAGTTCTTACCAAAGACTGTTTCAATTTAAACCTCTTTTGATATGCACTACCGTTAAATACAGAAATGTCCTTTTTCTCGAAAGATAAGCACATTTCTAAAAATAACATAAAATTAGAAATACTGTGTAGGTAATGTTTAAATGACAGCTGGAAACTGCTGATTATTTTATGGAATACCTACATATGCATACAAAGGCCCATTATCAGCAACCAACAGTCTTGTTCCAATAGCACGTTGTGTTTGCTTTTGCAATTATGTTAGTTTTCGCTAATTCTAGAGGCAATGAATCTGGCTTTCTTTAGACTAGTTGAGTATCTGAAACATCAGCAATTGTGGGTTCAATTGCAGGCTCATAATGGCCAGAAAAAAAGAACATTCTTCTGAAACGTGTCCGTCTATTCCTGCCCCATGAGAAACAAAGACATTTCAAACAAAGTGATCACAAACTATTGAACAGTAGTGTATATGTTTTTCTTTGGTTTGCAGTTGAAAAAAGCTTAAAACAAATGTCTTGGCACATTGTAGAAGTTGTTACAAAGAATATATATCAATTTTACAATATGAAAATCGCTAATCAGTTTCTTTTGTCTAAAGAGCTCAGACACAAGATTGTAGCCAATCTCCCTGGACATGGTAGCAATAGATACATTGAAGGACGAAGGAAGACTGAAGCGAGATATGTACTTTCTTTACCATTCGATCAATTTCCACACAGATGCAAGCAGACGTTCAGACACAAGCTACAACTGTTTTAACATGCACCATCTGTCATCAGCTCAAATAAAGGGGGTTATTGCTCCCCAAACCTGGGAAGTACGAAATAAACCAAAAAATTCCATCATGCTTTTGGAGTTTTTTGTTGATGCACCAAGTCTCTTTATTAGCAGAAAACTAAATTAAGCCGTCAAAGAAAAGAGCTCCTATCCCACAGCCAAACATTGAGGTTCGGTTATGTTTTGTGGTTGCTGTGCTGCCTATGTTACTGGATGCCTGGAACTTGTGCCAAGACATTTTGGGGCATAATATCAAAAGCCTTAGGACACTGAACCCAAACATCCTTCAAAAAGCTCCGGGTAATGGTTCAATATGCAAAGCTGGACTGATCTGTGGACACCAATGAGTCCGGATCTAAATCATATTGAAAACCTGACCAGAGTTCAGTAAGCAGTTGGAAGGCACACTTCAAATCTGTGAAAGATTTGATAATATATTGGCTATAGAACTGTATTAGTCATGGCTGTGCAGATAAATATTGAGTCTTTTATTTGTCTTTATTTGCTGTTTGCTGGTGTCCTTGTCACTGCTGGTAGCATTGGACAAGTAGTCCTGCTCCTTTAGAATGGCACATCCATCCATAAGTGCCATTGCAGGACAGTTGGCTGTGTCTCCCAGTACAGTGTCAAAAATATAGGAGGAGATACCAGTACACAGGCTATTACGCAAGGAGAACTGGACTGAGCAGTAGAAGTGCTAAACCCAGCAGCAAGACCGGTACCTTCTCCTTTGTAAGGCAGACCATGGAAATGACAGACCATGGAGAGAGTAAGGCAGACCATGGAAACGACAGACCATGGAGAGAGTGAGGCAGACCATGGAAACGACAGACCATGGAGAGAGTGAGGCAGACCATGGAAACGACAGACCATGGAGAGAGTGAGGCAGATATGGAAACGACAGACCATGGAGAGAGTAAGGCAGACCATGGAAACGAAAGACCATGGAGAGAGTGAGGCAGACCATGGAAACGACAGACCATGGAGAGAGTAAGGCAGACCATGGAAACGACAGACCATGGAGAGAGTGAGGCAGACCATGGAAACGACAGACCATGGAGAGAGTGAGGCAGACCATGGAAACGACAGACCATGGAGAGAGTGAGGCAGACCATGGAAACGACAGACCATGGAGAGAGTGAGGCAGACCATGGAAACGACAGACCATGGAGAGAGTGAGGCAGACCATGGA
>JACXGK010015644.1:0-10160 GCA_016801125.1 Novumbra hubbsi | reverse complement strand
GTACCGGACGTTTCATGCTCCTGACGTAGGACAGCATGAGAGAGATCGTACCGGACGTTTCATGCTCCTGACGTAGGACAGCATGAGAGAGACTGTACCGGACGTTTCATGCTCCTTACAGGCCTCATTTCACCTACTCTGTTGTGGATCATAATGACTGTCATTATTGTAATTGGTTGGAGCTCCTTGGGAGAAGACACACACACAAACAGACAAACACCATGTGGACAGTTGCCATGACATCATTGATATTAACAGCACCTTGGCACTAAACAGTTGCAATTGATGAATTAGCCAGGAGCTAAATATGGCCACAGTCTGTATTTCTTCTGGATATGTTAGACAAGACTATATGAAACCTGTCCTATTTCTGTGTGCCTCCCTGTTGGTCTGCCTGCCCATGCAATCTTTCCCTCCCCCCACCATGACTCCCCTCCCTCCTCCATGTCCCCCATGCAGTCTGCTCCTCTTCAGAGTGTAGTTCAGGTGGGAGTCACATGGAGGACTGAGGAGTGGTCAATATCTCCTAATGCTGCTGTCACTGTACTGCCGGTCATACATCAACCCTGTATCTTTAGGTTCTTCAGCACTCCTCCTTTCTCTCTCTCTTTCTCTCCCTCGTTCTCTCTCTCTTTCTCTCTTTCTCTCTCTCCTTCTCTCCCCCTTTCTCTCCCCCTTTCTCTCTCTCGTTCTCTCTCTCTTTCTCGCCCTCTTTCTCTCTCTTTTTCTCTCTCTCTTTCTCTCTCTCTTTCTCTCCCTCTTTCTCTCCCTCTTTCTCTCTCGCTTTCACCCGACCTTTCTTCTTTCAGTTGGGCATCTGCAGCAATGTGGGACCCAAGAAGGGCCTTGGTTTCACCACACATCATTAGATATGACAGCACACACGGAAATGTTCCGCCCACGTTGTCCAAGCAGTTGGACAGTTGCTCATTTGACGATTGAAAAATGGTTAATGATAGTGTTCCAAGTTTACTCCAAGACTATATATATCTATATATATATATAGATATATATATATCTATATATATATATATATAGATATATATCAATGTCAATTTTGCTTAAAGTACAGAAAAAGGGCTTTGTTTTGAAGATCTATAGTTTTTTTTTGTGTTGACAAATGCCAGGTTATAGTTTTTAACAGTCTAATTGTGTGAGTAGCACAGAATAATTGACTCCTCTTTAGGCCACTATGCTGCTTTATCTCTGGTTTACTGCTGTTGGAACACAGAGCCTATTTTCACGCAGAAAACGGTGAGCATTCTCTTACTTCCTCAGCCTTTCTCTCCCTCATCCTCCGTTCTCGTCTATTGTTCTTTGTTTATTTAGTCAAAGTACAACAACACTGGGATTTTCCTCACTGTCTAAACATTGAATGGTGTGTGTTGTGTGTTTGGGGAATATCAATCATAACCAAATATGTAAATTCATAACTTACATACAGTAGGCACACACGTGACCCAAGGACCAGAAGCACAAGCTAGCTTCTCATCATTGTTATATGGCTCCAGTATATCTTTGTATCGCAACTAGTGTAACAGTGCCTGTCCGTCCTAATGCCATCACAATGGGAGACTATGAGGGACTGTCACCGGACCCTCCCTATATGACACACACCTGGTAATATTTAATACTCCATAGTCTATATGGGGTATATGGGTAAAGAGGAGAATCAAGGAGAATTGAGAGGGGGGTGGGTTAAGGGTTAAAGAGGAGATTTGAGGAGAATTGAGAGGGGGGTGGGAAGGGGGTAAAGAGGAGAATTGAGGAGAAAAGAGGAATCCGCCTTAGGCTGTTTTGACTTTCTTTACAAACTCCCAAAACCACAGGAAGCACTTATCTTAATGTATGACCTGCAGGAAGAAACCTCTGCTGCAGTGTGTGTGTGTGTGTGTGTGCACCCGTGTGTGTGTGTTTGTGTGTGCACGCATGTGTGTATGTGTGTGCGTCCAAAGACAAGTCAAAGCATCTAGTAATGTACTGCTCTGTGTCAGCGGTCATGGGTAGCTGGGCTGTAGGAAGGAGATGCTTTCTGTACCCATAAGTGTGGCAATATCCTTTCAGCTGGAAGGCAGTTTGTGGATTCAAATAAAGTATTCAAAAGGTTGTGTGTGAGAGTGCATGCTCACATTAGGATTTGTCCTGGGGAGATAAACATCTATAAGGAAAGTGAATAGGAATGTCTATAGCTGAAGTGAATACTCAGCGCTTAGTTACATTACGATACATTTTTGAAGACGTATTGTAGAACACTCAAAACACTAGATTAGTGTCTTGGAACGGGGGGAGCTTTGTGTGTCTTCATGGGGGGCTTGATCGAAATGTGCCCCTGTTTTTGATCAAGCCCCCCTGAAGATTCGAAAGGGTAAAGACACTCGTGACAAACTGCATTAATTTTCTGTAGAGTGTGCATGCAAAATGCTGAATTTTCCCTCGATCGACGCATACAATTCTGCATGGTACGTCTCGAAAGTTCCAGTGCAAAATTAAAGTGTCAGTCTTTGTAATGCTTTTCTCTCTCTCGTAATATGAACCTGAGTCCTTAAACTCAAGAGTTAGATATGAAGATTTACTCAAAAAATCTTCAGATGGTGTCAATGTCACCACTTTTGGAGTGAACGACGGAGGTGAAGTAGCACTCATTATTGCTTTCTATATCATATAGTAGTAATAGATGTTTTCCCCACCTGGATGAATGTCTTATTACACATTGACATGTGGTGATCTGGCGCCTGGGGGGTTTTCATCAACAACACCCCCGGTCTACCCCATAGCCATGAGTGGGTGTTGTCATGTGAAATATAATTCAATGAGGCAGGACCAGTTACGACGGACACATCAATCATCTCAATCCCCGTCAAAGGCCGGTGGTTGGAATGGCAGCCTAACCTGTTTGCAAAAGCACATCAAACATGTCTACTCGACTTACGACAACATGGCTGTGATGTGGTTAGCTCCTGTCACTGGTTGTTAGGCCAGGGTTCAACCTTACACTGAAGCTGCCAACCTTATACAGGCGACACACATGAAGACACTTTAAACTAGGGATTTTGACAAATCATCACATCATCCTACATGTCTATTCTACTATGAAAACTGTATTGTGCCACCTTTAAAGCTGGCATGTACATGCGTTTTGATAGAGAACATGCATGGGGTTTTAAACCAATGTTCCAAGAGTCCCTATCAAGCCTCCTCTACTATTCTGCAGTTTCCTGAAGTAATCTTTGAACACGTAGCCAAGACGCGATGTTTACTGAATGTACCATCTGTTGACTAGATCAAAGGTACCACACCAGGGAGTTATCTTCAGAAGCACTCGTGTGTATGGTCTCAAAAAGTGCAACTAAACTAGACCTTTTTCACCTCCTGGTTTTCAAAGAAATTGCATGTTTTATTGCATCCACGGCGAATGTCCAATGTGGCCCCGCGTGTTTGGGACAACTGCTGGATGGGATCGAACGACCACTGCAAATAAAAGTCAGGCCACAAGAACCGTCTCAGCTCATTTCAGTGTGCCAGGCCCTAGCAGCCACTGTCCGGATGGGTCTGCTACCCAAGCATGGGATCCTATGGACCCTTTCAGCCAGCACGCCAATAGCTGCAGCCTTTACGTCCTGACACCTACACACATTTCAAATTTCACCCCAGGGAATCTTTTGGACAATGACTTAGGTGACTCAGAAGAAGTTACCACTGATATCCAGCCTGGTCTTGACTTGCAGTTGTTTTAGCAGCATGTTTTAGTGTCCCCACACTTCCAGATCCAGTCAGAGTTCCCTTCCTCCTCGATTAGGTCAGGATCAGAGTTCAATTTTTTCTTGGTGGGTCAAGAGTTTAGGTTTTCAGCTTACTTTGGAAAGTGTCCCTCAAGAAGACAAAGATTGTGTTGATATCCTGGTAGGCTCTAAGTTTCCTTCACAGCCCTCAGTCTCTCACTATACTTGAAGGTTCTGACAATTTTTACCAAGCTCCATCTTTAATACAAGGCCTTCAATTCCCATCTGCATATGGGTAAGTCTAGCAAGACTAACTCAAAAATACCAGTTTCTCCTGTCCTCTACGCACTCAGCATTCAGCTTTCCTGCTAGGTGTAAAATCTGTTTACCAGTCAGGTCAGAGACAGTTCTATCAGCCTAATAGTTTCCTGCCCAGCTAGGCTGTCACTCCCTGACCTGGGGGATCCAGGTCTAGCGAGTTACTCATGTTCTGCGCTAGAAGACACTACGACTCCCATGGGAGATCACCTGACCTTGCCTCCAGGTATAAAAACATCCTATGCTTTGACAGCAGTGGGTCAGGACAAATTCTAACAAGTATATAGTGTGTGAGGACATTCACAGTTGCCAGCTCAGGCGGCTCCAACTGCCAATTTAGTTTTACATTCACACACACCAACACACTGAAAGTGTAGGAGACTGTGATCTCCCAGGCACTCCATAATTTGTCATCTTCCATTAATTGATGGATAGTGACACAGGCGTAATTGCCTTTTTCTTCGAGCCAAAGGTGGGAGAGAGAGAATAACGTGAATCAACTTCTCTATTTGTCTCCTTCTATATGAGCCCTTTCCTTCTCTCAGTTATAGGTTACATTTGGTCCCCTATCTAACTCTTGTACCCTCTCTATCTTCTGTACCCTCTCTATCTTATGTACCCTCTCAAACTCCTGTACACTCTCAACAGGATGTTCTCCAGGCTAACGGCAAGTTCCTTCGAACTATGTGAGGAAAAACCCACTGAGTTAAGAACCCTAATGTAAAGTTCTTATAGCGGACCGGCCTTTCCCCGGGCGAGGAGCAGCTCAGTCTTGACAGGATTGAGCTTTAGGGTGATGTGTCAATATCTAAGCAGATGCCTGCTAGTCTTGCGGAAATGTATATTACCACCTGAGTGAATAGAATAGAGAAAGGAGAGAAGTCGTTGACTGCCAAATGCAGATCAGTGATAGGAGGGACCATGTGAGTGTATGACAGCCGGGGGACCTGGAGAACAAAGAGGAGAAGGCCGGCAGGGAGCCTGTAATGAGACCTATGGAGCTGACACAGATCCTCTCAACATCACCTGGCAGAAGAAGACTGCCAGATAGGAGTCTATCCAGGAATGGGCCGAGTCCCTGCCCCCAAGAGGATTGAAAGGAGGTTCACAGGCAACAGGTCTAAAAGGATGAGTCAGTTTTGGCAGTGAAAAGAGGCTGTGTGACAATTTTCTTCTGCTTTGGACTGTTTTGTCCCATAACCTACATGTTTATACGTGGAATGAAAAAGTAATAGTTCACTGTCAAATTCCAACGAATGTGGCGATATGTATTCTAGTTGTCTACTTATTCTTGTCGACTTATTGTCTCCTCGTTATTTCTTATTACCCTTTAAGAAACCTGTTGTATAACCAATAAACTTTGTTATCTTGAAGGATGTAGCAGTGCAAAGCAACCGTTTGGACAAGAACAGTCTGGGAACCCAAGGGCGTTTTTATGAACATAACCAAAACCAAGAAACTGTCAGCAGCAACTGCCTCGCAGGGCACTATGCTTTGGTCTCTCTCTTTCTAGAGCAGAAAGACACCGTTTTGGCTGCTGGGCTTTGCTGTTTGGAGATTTGGTCCAAAACACAAACACCACAAACACCGGTAGGTTCCAGGGGCAATGAGATGGGCTACCTGCCTGTCATTACCACTTATCAGAATGGCCACAGGAAGACGCCCTGATCAGAGGTAATAACACACCGGTTGTCCCTTCTCACGGCCCAGGGAACCTTCCAGCGTGCTGCTGTGCTCGGCCCAGATTTTTCTAGAATGTTCCTTCTCCCCGGGTGTGCTGTCCATGGTCCTGAATCTCAGAGAAAAATCCAAACCTGACATTGGTCACCAGGGATGACATGGCTAATCCAGGGCCTGAGGGAGGAGGACATTCTCATGGGGAATCTGCGTCAAACAATTGGTCCATCAGCAATTTATTTGTATTAATGTGTCAAATATGCTGCCCATGACCTGCTACAGTATTGGGAGGCATTGACCAATCAAGCCTAAAGGAATAGGAGTTCAGTAGCGCGGTGATGAAGTAGCTCAAAATGGAATACAAATGCTAATTTTTTTATTGACCGTATTGTCATGTATGGCCTTTCCATGACAGAGGCTAGACTGGGAGTCCAGCCCAGTATCAGCAGATCACGTGTGGCATCAATAAGAGGGAATATTAAAAAGTGTGACCATGCTCTACTCACCCATATAGAGAGCAACATGTGTAAATTACATTTTAGAAAAGGCATTCCTTTGCAGTGATTTGTTATCTTGGTGTATTTTTTCTCCCTGTAAAAACAACATGTGTAGGACAAAATGAAAAAAAAGGTAGAAAAACTGAAAAGCCTTTGGTCTCTTGAAATTCACCCTCTTTACTGGTTTTGAGTCTTATGTTAAAAAGTATTTTAACAACAAAGAAGAAAGTCATATCAAAAGAAATGCATGATCTTCATAGGAATATCAAATATTTCAATGTGAAGCCTCTTTTTTGACGGAATACTGATCATTTGAGGTGTATTGTACTCAGTACATGTGAAACCTGCTATTTTCTTACCCTGCCACTGTCTCACACGCCAGATGAGTAATGTTCATATATATATATTTTTTAACAGTTACGTTAAGTGTTGCTTACTTAAAGAGGTGGGGAAGGGGGGGTTACCGTGGCAACGGATTGAGTCTCCAGTCTGCACAGAGACTGAGCATGAGTCACTTAGGTTTATAAAAAGGTATCGAGGAGAAGCCTTAGGCAGTTTATTTTACTGACGTAAGCAGAGAAATCATCCGGCACGAATGATCAACGACACAGGTCTTGGGCCGTGTTTTACTCGCACAAACACGTGCCCTTCGTGGACACAAGCGCACATACACGTTGCACTGAGCAGTTAGCCATTAGCTCCAACTGAAACAGTGGTGGGCTGTAATTGGAGAAGTAGTGGGGGCTCCAGGACAGTCTGTCAGTGTCCAGGGCCTCTTAAACCAATAGAAAATCAAGCCTCTTTACGAGGTCTTTGGGCCTGTGAAACACTATCGCAACCAAACAGCCCCCAACACAATACTGTGGCATTCTGAGCCCCCTTCAGGTCTCTCCAATCTGTCAGTCGTTCTCCCTTCTTTAAAAGCTGTCAGTGTAACTGCTTCACAACATGACAGAACGCAGTGAATCTCCCTGCTGTTGTCATTTATACGACACAGTTTCGAATCTAATGGAGCACTGCAGCCCTTTGGAGCCGTAATGGAGCAAATGGCAGCTGCGTCCATCTCAGTGTCTCTGCCTGTCTCCCTGACTGAGCTGTGGGTAATGAAACTAGACAGCCATGCGGACAGTTATCAGATACTGGATGTATAGTAGAAACCGACCATTCGTTTTCTTTTTTTTTAAAGTATTTTCACTATGCCTTTAGTATAACACAAAATAAATGTAGGGTTGAAAGTCACCCAATCAAGGTCCACTTATCTTGCACCATCCAATGGATAATACACCATGTTGTGTTTTGGGAAGTCCTAAAATGTGGGTAAAGTGACACAATATCTGCAACTTAGCGATTGGAAGTTAAATTAAATTCACTCTATTCGAGGATATTAATGGCAATAGTTGATAAATAAACTGGTTTCATAAATTGCTTCTTCTTTATAGTACAATTAATCAGTAATCTTCCTAATGCCGGGGCTGATGTAGAAAGAGTTTTATAAATAAGTGACCCATTGAATAATACACTTAAGTTTGTTTAAACTTGCAACAGTATTATCACATGAAATGGGTCTTACCAAAGGCTTTTTCAATGAGTCTTAAAAATATTGTTTCTCTATCAAAAGCGGCTGACGTCACATTCAGTCTGACAGAAAACCTCTGGGAGCTGCTTGACATTTTGGTATTTGCAGAGTCAAGAGGCTCTAGGACAAAGACATCCAATTGTTAACGTTTTAAAACAAAAAAACACTAAAGATCAGAACATTAGGTATGTATCTGAGTTAATTGTTTGTTGTCATGGAACCTTAGTAAAAGAGTATGAATAAGAGGTTTTCAATAAACAGCACATCATGATAAATATCTTACACTTGTCTTACGGTTGTTAAATGTTTTTTGGTGACAACATTTGTCTTTGTCTGGAAGTCCTTGTAGGTTCTGTGTTACAATCTGTTTCTCAAGGGAATTCTAGCATGTCCTTTGATGTACAGTGCTATACACACATACACAAACTCAGTAACTATATTAAGAGCGTTTTTCTGACACTGTTCTGTGTCTTGAGGCAGCCCCTGGAGTCTAAAGGCTGTACATAGTCTATGTTTGGTTCTTAAAGGCCCAGTGCTGTCACTACTCCTATTTTACTTGACAAAATAAGTTTGAAGTAATACTATGGTTGACTGGTTGAAAGTGATGATAACAGCCTTTTGATGTACTTTGTACTAATTTGTATAATTTGAGTACTTTGTACTCTGTACTAATTTGTGCATTTGACAAAAGGCAGTATGGATGCAGTTTTTCTCCCTGCACTTACAGCCCAGCACTCTGGATTCAATGAGCAGTATCCAGAACACAGACTGCAAATATTGTTTTCCAAATCACATATTCATACTTCTTTCTTTTACCGGTTCATACACCATTCTGAACCCTCAACTGTGATAATGCGGCCATATTTGTTGAGCAGACATTCCAAAACTGTTATGAAAGTAAGACAGTTTACACGTCGCAATGGGCAAATCTAGGGGTGTCCTACTTGGGGTCCAGGGCCCCCTGTGTCTGCAGAGTTACTGTAGGGGGACCTTGGAAAGCTTTTCCAATTTTCTTTATACAGTAATAGTCAAACGTTTGGACACACCTACTCATTCAAGGTTATTTCTTTATTTTCACTATTGTCCAAAGCAAGGCAAGTTTGAAAAGCCTATTTCATACACAGAGACAATTCAAAGAGGTTTGCATTATTATTATTGTACTAGAAATACATTAAGTATTTAAGCATGACAAAAACATCTACACATTCAAAAACCACGCTTACAAATAAACTATCCCACATTATACAATAATAGGGAAGATAACAATTCTATAAAATAACACCTCACAAAACACAGAATCATATACTGGCAAAAAAAGTGTTATTCATAATAAAATAATTGTATATGCTTTATTCTTCAAAGTTGCCTCCCTTTGCATGGATGACGGCATTACACACCCTTAGCAGTCCACTATTATCAATTGCTTCTGATAACAATCACTACAATTGATCGTAGATGAAAGCCAATTAGCTTGTTTGTGTTGTGGAAGGTGGTGGGGTTTAGCAACCGCATGCTAAGAAGACCAGCAAGTTCACCACACGGCCTGAGTACTCTAAGCAACTTAAATAGACCACCGTATTTGATAAGGAAATCCTGAGACAGTGGTAGAAGTGATCTTGAGTTTAGCTGAGCCAATGCCCTAGGGTGCCCTGGCTGAACGAGTTGAGCCCTTTTTATTTGAAATTAAAAGTAAAAATGTACATTTACAAATACTAAGTAATTTAGCTGACTTACCGTAAAGCAACTTACAGTAGTGAGAACATATATATTTACTTACATGCCTTCCATGGGATTTAACGCAATTAAGTCATCTTCATAGGACAACATTTTAATTAGAGTCCCTGGATTGAGGAATGGCTTGGGTGGGGGACAAAAAAACAGACCCCTGAAGAAAACTGTTGTTGTTTTGTCTTAGCTGTCGTTGCTTTGCCATAAAGCCAAAGCTACAAAAAAGAAAGTCGGCTGATAAGAAATGTTTACACATAAAATTGCTATTGACTGCCTGTCAGTCGTGCTTGTTTGTTATGTATTTTAACCTTACTAAATAGCTGCATTTACCCCCGGATCCTCTCCCGAAAAATGAAAATATAATCGCAAGAATGCCTGTTATGTTGAGCTTACATTTTCAATAGATTACTGTCACAACAGATAACAACATTGATTACAAGTATAAGTGTGATGGTGTGGAAGAAGGTGGACCAAAGTGCAGGACGGTAAGTTGAATGGTTTCGGTTTATTCCTTCAACAGTCACAGATCCTCGCGTATCAGACGCGTAACAATAATTGCAACAAGTACTCTACGGTACGTATGTTGGTAAGTCAGCACAGAGCTGCACACACTCCACAAGTAACAATCACGGACACGGAGACTAG
>JACXGK010015643.1:0-10278 GCA_016801125.1 Novumbra hubbsi | reverse complement strand
AATGTCCGCGTGCCTCCGTTGTTCCCCGCAGGCCAAGGAGTTCCTGAAGGAGCAGGCGTGGAGGAACCACTTCACGGAGTACGGCCAGGGGATGTGTATGTACCGGACGGAGAAGACCAGGGACCTGGTACTCCGGGGAATCCCGGAGAACATGAGAGGGGAGCTGTGGCTGCTGTTCTCTGGTGAGACCAGCACTCACGTGCACTCTCCTCACAAACAATTGAACATACAAGCTCACACACACACACCATGTCGCCGGTGTAAAATAACACCATTATTACCCTGATAACACTTTCAAACTCACTGTTCTCGGTGGCGTATTTAAGTTGTACTTATGTCCCGTTAAGCCCATTCGCTTGCTTGGCTGTCATTTTCGTTCTGCATCTCCTCAAGGCGCATGAATATGCAGACCGACAAAGAAAGACCGCAGGTACATTACACGCTTAGCCACGCTCGCGCACAGTTAACCTGCACTGTGATGCCTGTGGTGGGAGCCACCCCCCTGTTACCTGCTGATACTGCGGGTTAAAAGCAAGAGTCAAAACACGAGGCTGTGAGAAGCTCAAAACAAGATAGTTTGGGGTCTCCTCAGACACGTTGTCCCCGTTGGTTTACTGGCAGACATGCCTGTCTACCGGGGTTGTTAATAAGTATACGGGTCAGATATTAGCCCCCTTTTTTCACTTTGCGTGTGGAATTGGGTTACGCAATGCAAACAAAACAAGGCCACTCTCATTAAAATTGCATTAGCTTGGCTCTGGAAAGTAACTTCATTCCTGTCTATTGCTGAGCATCAGCGTCTTGCTAATTTAACCTTTAACTGAGCGGAGTACTCCACCTTGACTACGACAGTGTAGGACCACGCGTTCTGGCCAGGTAAAGCGAAAGTGAACCCGTTTCTACTGACTGAATGCAGCTCATTTGTGTTCCATGGGCTGTCAGTTGAAGAGGTAAGCTGACATTGTGGCACACAACAGCTGTGAAGAACTGGCCTATTTCTTTAACTAGTAGACCTTCAGGCAATATTGACTACTATGCTCAATAAAAAATGTTTAGCAGAAATCTTTCTTCCTGTTGTCTTTAATCTGCTAGTGCTTGTATGACATTGGAGGACATGTTTGTTTATTTGGTTCCCTATTTGCTGACACCATGGCGACAGCAGGTTTTTCAGTATGTGAACCAGCTGCGGAATCGTCTTCAGTTGCCACGACAGCCACACCTGCACTTCCTGAAGGGAGAGCTTGTTTACATGCTTGGCTAGTGTCTCTCTTAGAGCTGCGCAAAGGCTGTCCTTTTAAGTGGGAACAGATGATGGGTTTTAATTTTGTCATCTGTGTGGCCCTGGACACTGCATAGTGAGAGATAAGCCCCTTTGTATTAAACTGAGTACATGTCTGCCTGTGTTGGCCCAAAGTACTTCAAATCTACCTGTTTGGCTGAGCAAACCACAAGAGTTAGTGTATGGGGTGTAGAGAGCGGCTGGTTCAACAGTCTCTTCCCCAAGGCATTCACTTATCTAAGGTTATCTAAGGGCACAATGCTTCTCAGGGTAGAATAGATTCTGTCAGGAGAAAGAGAGAGAGGCTTAGCATTGCATGTGTAATGGCTGCCTGACAGGAATGGAACCAGCGGTGAAACGTCTCATGTTCCGATCTTCATTGAACTCATACTGAACACTATACAATGTAGATTATACATTTTCTGTAACTGAAATAATGGTCTACTACATCCAGCCGAGACGTCTAACACAATGGCCCCCCCCTTATCCCCCCCCCCCCCAACCCCCCGCAGGCGCTATCAATGAAATGGCCACCCACCCCGGCTACTACGAGGACCTAGTGGAGAAGTCTATGGGGAAGTACAACTTGGCCACGGAGGAGATCGAGAGAGACCTGCACCGCTCCCTCCCCGAGCACCCTGCCTTCCAGAACGAGATGGGCATCGCCGCCCTCCGTAGGGTTCTCACGGCGTACGCCTTCCGGAACCCCAACATAGGGTACTGCCAGGTACTCCTACGTAGGACGCACACGCACTGCCCAGCGGCCTACCGAACGCTCAGACTGATTAGACGCATCGGACATGTCGTATAAGCCGAGCTCCCCTCTTCTCCCAGGCCATGAACATAGTGACGTCGGTGCTGCTGCTCTACGCTAAGGAAGAGGAGGCCTTTTGGCTCCTGGTGGCGCTGTGTGAGAGAATGCTTCCTGACTACTACAACACCCGGGTCGTAGGTCAGTTCAAACATTCTTTTGCTTGTTTGCTTCGTTTTTAAATGCATCAACGAGATGAAATGCGGCGGGCCTTCTTGTTAGACATCTGGTCCGCCTACCCGATGACGTCCGTCAGTTCTGCTACTTCCTGAGAGTTTCTGGGGTGTATTGAGACCTGTAAGTCACTACTAATGATGCCTCCCCCTGAGTAATGGTTTGAAGTGTTAATGCTGAAAGGGCTTCGTAGCCGTTTGGCAGCTTGTGGCACAGTCATCATGGGTCTTTGGTGGTCAGCTTGTTGATATGAAAAGGTCTGTAGACCACCACATTTTTGGAGACCCAACTAATGGTGTCTTCTGGATGTCTTGCCTAGCTTTGCCTTGGCATACCTGTTACACGGGAGATGTGGTCTCCCCTCTCGCTCAGTGTTTGAGTCTTTCTTTCTCTCTATAAACCGCCCCTCACCGGAACCTCCTCCAGGAGCCCTGGTAGACCAAGGTGTTTTTGAGGAGCTGGCCCGGGAGTACGTCCCCGAGCTCTACGACTGCATGCAGGACCTGGGAGTCATCTCCACCATCTCCCTGTCCTGGTTCCTCACCCTGTTCCTCAGCGTCATGCCGTTCGAGAGCGCCGTGGTGGTGGTCGACTGCTTCTTCTACGAGGGCATCAAGGTCATCTTCCAGCTGGCGCTCAGCGTGCTGCACGCCAACATACACCAGCTGCTGGGGGCAAAGGACGATGGGGAGGCCATGACCGTGTTGGGCAGGTGAGGCGGGGGAGGGGGGTTGGGGCAGCCTTTCCAAACCAGGTGTGTTTTGGACCTCAAGTACCCATGGGGCTGACCGCGACCTTTGACCCCACTATGGGTTCTGTGGTTAGTTTATGGTTCCCATCCCTCGTGTGCTTAAAAGGTTCATGACCCCTGTGTGTCCTCAGGTACCTGGACAGTGTGACCAACAAGGACAGCACCCTGCCCCCCATCCCCCACCTCCACTCCCTGCTGACGGATGACGGGGAACCCCACCCGGAGGTGGACGTCTTCAAACTGGTCCGCAGCTGCTACGAGGTGGGTCCCAGAGCGTCCGCCCGGCCGTTCCCATATTCAGAGGAATGGGGCTGGTCCAGAACGGCTTACTAAACAGGAGTGTGTTTTACCTGTACGATTGTGTCCCTCTGGCTGTCGATTTTGGAGGCTTCGGTTCACATCTCGGAGGTAGAATAGCAGCTGTATTGACTTTCCTCCGTCCCCTGTGGCTTGTTCTAGAAGTTTGGCTCTATCCGGGCGGACGTGATCGAGCAAATGCGCTTCAAGCAGAGGCTGAGAGTCATCCAGACCATAGAGGACACGACCAAACGCAACGTGGTAATGAGCTGTGCTCGTCACATGCACAGGGAATGGCACTTTGGTGTTGAACATTTTTTGTTGTTTTACATTTCTTCTGTTATCAGGGCAATTTAGAATGGTTGATAAGTGTGTGTGTGTGCGCATACATTATTGTGTTAGAAGCTAAATTACTCATGCATATCCTAAATTTCCTCTGTTCCCGTTCAGGTCAGAACCATAGTTACAGAAACTGCCTTTAGCATTGATGAACTGGAGGAGCTGTATGTCCTGTTTAAGGTGGGTGAGAGCCTAGCCAGCCTATAGAGTTATAGTAACTGCCCTTCCTTTAACCAATAGAAAGCACAAGAAACACATCCCTTCCTTTAACCAATAGGAAGCACAAGAAACACATCCCTTCCTTTAACCAATAGGAAGCACAAGAAACACATCCCTTCCTTTAACCAATAGGAAGAACAAGGAACACGCATCCCTTCCTTTATCCAATAGGAAGAACAAGGAACACGCATCCCTTCCTTTATCCAATAGGAAGAACAAGGAACACGCATCCCTTCCTTTATCCAATAGGAAGCACAAGAAACACATCCCTTCCTTTAACCAATAGGAAGAACAAGGAACACGTATCCCTTCCTTTATCCAATAGGAAGCACAAGGAACACGCATCCCTTCCTTTATCCAATAGGAAGCACAAGGAACACGCATCCCTTCCTTTATCCAATAGGAAGCACAAGGAACACGCATTCCCTTCCTTTTCGTATCCCTCAGCCTCACCAGGCCATGTGTATTCTCCCATTTTTCACCCAGTCATGCTGCCATGGCAACGCAGATTTATGCGCTCCAATCTGAGCCAGGGCTTAATACCCCAGACACACAAAAAGAAAACTGGCACCAGCCCTCTCCATGTCCATTACCACGTCGTGTACTCTGCTCTGGTAGAGGATGTGGAGAGAGACTGAACCTTACTCAGCACATATCTAATGGTTAGGGGCGGGGCTTGGGTTCCATGTTCATCAGGAGAATGTGAAGCGGGGCCGTAGAAAGACGTCTGTGCACGTTGCTTGAATTTCACACACTATTCAAATCAAGCGCCAGTTAAGCTACTGTGCCGCACATCCCATTTTGGATACTGATTTAAAGGGTCCAATGTCCGTTGCGGTGGACCCAAATACATTTTCCGATCCCGTTCCCGTTACGGGTGTGTCGATGGATGCACCATTTGAACCTGGATCCGTTATGTCGCCCCCCCATGCAGGCAGAGCACCTGACCAGCTGCTACTGGGGTGGCACGGGTGGCAGCAATCCCACAGACCGCCACGACCCCAGCCTGCCCTACCTGGAGCAGTACCGCATCGACCTGGAGCAGTTCCGAGGCCTGTTCAGCCTCCTGTTTCCCTGGGCCCCGGCGAACAGCGCCCACTCCGACCCCCTGGCCCAGCGCTTCTTCGGGCTCCTGGATCACAATGGAGACTCGCTGATTAACTTCAGGGAGTTCGTTGGCGGACTGGGTGAGTGTCAGTGGAGAGCAGGGGCGAATTGGAGTTCAGCGAGTGGGCCGGCTGGTCGGAAAAGATGTTTAGTGTGTCTTTAAATTCTCGTCGTAATGAAATGACCTGGATGAATTATACCTGAACTAAAGAATATCCATGACCCACTCTAGGCATCCTTTGCCATGGGGATCTGACTGAGAAACTGAGGTTCCTCTACAATATGCATGTGATGCCTGGTAAGTGTGTGAGTGACTGAAGCCCTGCTCTGAAAACTAGAAAGAAAAAAGTATTGTTGTTTGTCAGTGACAGCTGAGTGAGGTAGATTGGGGGTCAGGAGAGGGGATTTATTTACTGTAAAGGCTAGTGGAAAGAAAAGCATTGTTCTATGCTTGGCTGAGCAATAGCATTTCGCTTCCCTTCTCAAAACTCTGCAACAGCATTGTGGGTTTGGGTGCATAAAACCAACAGGTTTGTGTGTGTGTGTGTGTGTTTTAGTGTTTTTCTCCTGTGGAGAAGAACAAATTCTCAGAGTAGTTTTTCAGGTTCTTATGCCCAGCTTGTGTTTATATTCCGTAAAATGATCTGGAAATGCTCTGGGTGTTTTTGTTTACCTTAAAACTGTTGTTGGAAAAGGTCCACAGTAATAGGATATGTTGAATAATATACTCTGAGGAAAACATCTACAATAATTGACCACTGTCTGTTGTTCCAATTCAAAGGTTAAAATAGAATATGTTGTACATGTTAAATGCACATTGAGACCCAGGTTGTTGGTTCTCTCCTGTCCCCTCCAGAGCTGCCCCTTGAGCAGGAGGAACCAGACTCTGCCTTCGAGGCCACCCAGTATTTCTTTGAGGACATCACCCCAGAAACATCCAATGGTAGGTCATCCACCTCCAGAGGTGGCCTAGGATGTTCCATGGAGCCCCAGGGGACTCTCTCGATAACGTAGTTAAGAACACCCCACCCAGCATGCACCAGTCAATCCCGGGATGTCAGGTTATCTTATTTTTGTGTTGTACTCCAATTGTGACACCTGACCCTTTGACATGTCGTTTCACCTTTGCCCACTTCTACCTTCTTGTTCTCCAGGCCTTGACCCCAAGGGCAAAAGTGAGAAGGATGATGGCTTTGTGAGGGTCACATTCAAAACCGAGAAAGGTACACGCTACCATAAAACTGTTACAGTGAATCTTTTCCATCTTCTGTAACGTAGTACACGCTACCATAAAACTGTTACAGTGAATCTTTTCCATCTTCTGTAACGCAGTACACGCTACCATAAAACTGTTACAGTGAATCTTTTCCATCTTCTGTAACGCAGTACACGCTACCATAAACTGTTACTGTGAATCATTTCCATCTTCAGTAACACAGTACACGCTACCATAAACTGTTATTGTGAATCATTTCCATCTTCAGTAACACAGTACACGCTACCATAAAACTGTTACAGTGAATCATTTCCATCTTCAGTAACACAGTACACGCTACCATAAAACTGTTACTGTGAATCATTTCCATCTTCAGTAACACAGTACACGCTACCATAAAACTGTTACAGTGAATCATTTCCATCTTCAGTAACACAGTACACGCTACCATAAACTGTTACAGTGAATCATTTCCATCTTCAGTAACACAGTACACGCTACCATAAACTGTTACAGTGAATCATTTCCATCTTCAGTAACACAGTACACGCTACCATAAACTGTTACAGTGAATCATTTCCATCTTCAGTAACACAGTACCCTGCCGGACAATCTGATGATTGTTAACTGGTCATGTTCAAATCCCCAGGGTTCTGTCATAAGCAGTCTATCTGCTTGTCCAAAAGTTCTGCTGTAAGTGTCACAAAAGATGGTCCCTAATATGTCTGCAGTCAATTCAGTACACCGTGGACATCATTAGTGGTTCACTGCAAAAAATGCTTCCGCAAAAGAATGGGGGGAAAAAAGCCACAAATTCAGCAGCTTTTTTTTACACTTTTCTTTCCTGCCTTTCATAAATAATAGTCAGAGCTCTGGGCTGCTAGCTTACCATCAACCTCTGTTCCCACAGTAAAGAAACTGCAGGCCCCTGATTACCGCAACTACCTGAAGCTGTGGAACCAGGGCCCCAAAAACAACCAGGAGAATATGAAGAATCTGCCCAAACTCAACCAAGTAAGACCACTAGAATCCAACCCCGGTCCCAGGCCCCGAGGAAGCCCCCCTAAAACACTTCAGGTGTGTGAAGCCAGCTCGCCTGAAGGTTTTCTTTTCCTCCCCCAACTTCTCTCTCTCTCTCCCCCTTCCTCCCTCCCTCTCCCAGAGCCAGTTCATTGAGCTGTGCAAGACATTGTACAACATGTTCAGCGAGGACCCCCGGGAGCAGGAGCTGTACCACGCCACGGCCACCGTCGCCAGCTTGCTGCTGGAGATGGGCGAGGTGGGCAAACTCTTCTGCTGCCCCTCGCAGGACCCAGAGGAAGAGGACCGGGAGGACCCAGAGGAAGAGGACCGGGAGGACCCAGAGGAAGAGGACCGGGAGGACCCAGAGGAAGAGGACCGGGAGGACCCAGAGGAAGAGGACCGGGAGGACCCAGAGGAGGCCAAACCCTGCGGGCCAGCCCTGGTTGGAGGGGCCCGGCCTGGGAGTGTCTTCCATGAGGGGGAGCAGGAGGAGGGTGAGGCCGGGCTGCGTGGCCCTGAGACCGGGGCTGACGGCGGCGAACAGCTGTCCGGCATGGAGGACATTAGGCTGGAGGACTCGTCCCCGAAAGACACGGGGACGTCGTCCTCCATGCTGATCTCGGATGACGAGACCAAAGACGACTCGTCCATGTCGTCCTACTCCGTCCTGAGCACCGGCTCTCACGAGCTCGACGACAAGCTACACTGCGAGGACATCGCCGACGACACGGTCCTGGTGCGCAGCGAGAGCGGGCCCCCTGGCGGAGGGAGCGGGCCCCTCGATGGAGGTAGGGCCCGGGGCAAAGGCGGGGCGATGCCTCACAGTGCCAGCGTGGATAAAGACTGGGCCATCACCTTTGAGCAGTTCCTGGCCTCGGTGCTCACCGAGCAGGCCCTGGTGCTTTACTTCGAGAAGCCGGTGGACTTAGCTGCGTGCGTCACCAATGCTAAGAATGTAAGGAAAGTGGGGCGCCCCCTACTGTCCACCAGTGACTATGACATCTTCCTGTCCGGCTAACGGGCGACGTGGCGTTGAAAAAGAAAGAGGCTTTATAAGAGGCACTAAGACTCTTTTTCTGTAGGTTGACTGTGTAGGAATACAGGGAGACATCTACCTTTTCATGTATATGCGTAACGTATGGAAGTAGAAAAAACAGGAAGTCTTATGCACTTTTTTGGGAGGGGGGGGGTTCAGTGAGGGTGGCAGTTTTGGAACTGAAATTTTAACATCTGTGTATGATACCGTGAGAATTGCTCTTAGCAATGTCTTTTACAAGATGTCAAAAAGCCTGTTTTATCCCTGGAGCAGAGTTGGAGGACAAGAGTTTTATTGGTCTCTGATCTCAGACGGGATCTGGCAGAGCCGTGTTGTATGTACTGTACATGTATTAGCTGATCTTGCTTTACTTTATATGAAGTCCTGTGCTCATGTTACTACAAATAATCTCAAAACCAATAAGACTGCTACATATCAGGGTTTCTAGGTCTTGCAGACCCACAGACCAATCTAGGAGTCTTCTGGCACTGTCCCAGAGGACCACTGCTCACTCATTGTAATGTGTTAACCGCTGGGCCAATTCACTGACAGACTATGGTTAAGTTGTACTAGCTGCTAGTCTGCAAGCCTCTAATGTACACCGGTTACAACCGGGTTGATCCGGTAGCATCCACTCACGATATAAGACAATTGACTGTATTGTATGTTTAGTTACCACTCGTTCTGATTACACCCCAAACTAACATTTGAACTGAAATACTCATCTTAGAAGGGGTGAAAACCATGTATCATGTACTCCTGATGTACATTCAGTAGGGATAACACTGTACAGATTTCTGTTTGTGTGGAAGCTACATAATGAAATTGTTCTCCTCAATGTCTCTTTTTAGCCGAAGCACCAGCACTTTGTTTGTCATCCCTTAAAAGGTTTAAAACAATCCTTCTTGCATCCTCTCTTTGCATGTTGTGTGTTTTCCCCTCCACTCCTGTGCTCGAATGTTCGAACACTCCAAAAGCTGGTCTTTTTTTTTCCAATTCATTTTGTTTAGTACATCAGTACAGTGTTTTTAACTCATTTCATTTTGTATATTTTTAAGCTTTATTTAGTTTTTACTGGTTTCAGAGTGTTTGGCGCTTTGGTGACCCCCTGTACAAAATCCAGGATTTTAAGTGTCATGTACCACTTCAACTAATTTCAAAGTGTAGAATAAACAATCCTATGCTACATATTAACAATGTCTGGTGTCAATTGATGATTTCTCATACTGTGTCCTGCCATGCAAACAACTAAGTGGCATTGAAGCAGATAACAGCATTATAGATCCCAGGATACTCATGCTGTTCTCTCTTCAGAGGGGGACACATACTGCCCCCTGCTGGAGGTGTTTATATTCCAGAATCACACCGAATGCATTTGTTGGGCCCCACCAATAAGACCGTGAAAGGAAGGTCTAATTAGATTACATTGGGGCAGTTCTCTGGCAATGGTTTACCATGTCAGGGTGTCACCCTTTGTGGGAGTTAAATTAAAACCAGCATGTGAGTCGCAGTGGTTCTCTCCTGTCCCCTCCAGAGGTTCCCCTTGAGCAGGAGGAACCAGACTCTGATTTCGAGGCCACCCAGTGCTTCTCTGAGGACACCCCATGAGGTGACAGGATTTCAACCAAAAGTATTTCACCTGTTTGTGTTTGTCTGACCTCCCAGTGAAACACAAACTTTTGACATGTCAGTCAACCTTTGCGTTGTTCACCCGCTATTCCAAGCCTTGACTCCAAGCGCAAGAGGATAAAACTGTTAGGGTTCAAGAGTGTCAATGTCTGTGGTGCACAATGGCTCATGAAATTACCATTGCCCACAAAGATTCCTTTTGCAAACTGATTTTATTCATCAAAACTAATTTAAACTAAAATAAACAGAGTTTCCAGGGTTGTGGTCAGTTTCTCTTAAATTCAGGAAGTTAACTGAAATTCCAATGTTTCTCTTAGCCTCTTATAAGAAAATGTTGAAATTTTAGTGTAATCCCTGAATTAACTGAACTGAATTGTAGTTGAATGCAATCCTGGAA
>JACXGK010015642.1:0-10160 GCA_016801125.1 Novumbra hubbsi | reverse complement strand
GTGACACCCCCACACCACAGCCATTACGCTAGCCAGTACACACACACGAGGAGAAAAGGAGAATTCAGTGTGTCTGTGACACCCTCACACCACAGCCATTACGCTAGCCAGTACACACACACGAGGAGAAAAGGAGACATTAGTGTGTTCGTGACATCCCACACCACAGCCATTACGCTAGCCAGTACACACACACGAGGAGAAAAGGAGACATTAGTGTGTTCGTGACACCCCCACACCACAGCCATTACGCTAGCCAGTACACACACACGAGGAGAAAAGGAGACATTAGTGTGTTCGTGACACCCCACACCACAGCCATTACGCTAGCCAGTACACACACACGAGGAGAAAAGGAGACATTAGTGTGTTCGTGACACCCCACACCACAGCCATTACGCTAGCCAGTAAACAGAAGACGTCTGAGTATTGTTGGCTGTTAGGCAATACCTTCAACTGCTTCATTTAGATTAGCCACTCATAATAACATAATCAAGCCTAATTCCATATTGACGCATAGGATTTAAATCGACTTCATCTGCACAGCACACTGGGCAGGTTTACGTCAGTCCATCATCCACTCCACGGCAAGAGACCCCAATCTCCCGTGTCATCCAGCGAGCTGTGCGCTACATGGTGCATGGGTATTCAAGGGGGGGTGGGGGTGAACCTTCTAGCGGAATGACAGAGGACCATAGGCCAATTCCATTTGGAGATAAATATCCATCTCTAATACCTTGACACTGATTAGGAACCGTCTTGCATTTGAATAGTAATCAATAGATTATGAAAGCCGGTGCGCAGCTGGAACAGGGTGGCAGGGGCCGGGACGCCAGTGCACTCATCACCTTCAGTCCCAAATGGCACCCTATCCCCAATAGTGCACTACGTCTGACAGGGCGCGTGCACTGTAGGAAACAGGGCGCCGTTTAGGATGCCCGCCCCCCCTTATCTCCAACGCCTTCATCACCATTCCGGAGAACATCCCTCATTGCGCATTACTAACACTTTCCAGTTTCCACACAGAAATCAGTGTGCATATGAGGCACATAAATGTGAATTTTCCTAATATTAATCAGCAGCTACATCCCCTGCCGACCAGAACTCATCAATATTCCTGCCGGCTTATTGCTCAGAGAGCTAGTGGCGATAAAACAGGATCGATATGCAGAGCTGGTGAAAACACGGCCAGTACAACAGCATGACACTAAGGCAGAGCGGATGAGGGAAAAGACAGTGAGGAGAGTGGAGGGAGAGAGGAGATGGGAGGAGAGGGGAGTAGAGAAAAGAGAGGGGAGTAGAGGAGCGGGGAGATCAGAACTGAGGGGAGGAGACTAGTAAACCAGGCTTAAAAATCGTCACCCTCAGCATATTGATGAGAGGAGGGAATGCAAAGTCCTGATCTTCTCTTGTAAATATCACAAAGAAAACATGAACGCACTTTTGATGTAGTCACAGACGAAAGACCCAATTATGTTAAGGAAAATGGTATACACAGTCATTGTTCTCTGTAAAGTTGTGGCAAATAACGTGACAATGTAGTCATTTGCCGGCCTACTCTGTGCTATGGAGGCGCTTACTGTATAGAGCAGAAATAAGTTATTTTACCTTCTGGTTCTAACCCTAATTGCTGATGTGTTTATAGTCACGATATATGCCATGTTATATGGCCAGTATGCCATGTTATATGGCCAGTTTGCCATGTTATATGGCCAGTTTCCCATGTTATATGGCCAGTTTGCCATGTTATATGGCCAGTATGCCATGTTATATGGCCAGTATATCATGTTATATGGCCAGTATGCCATGTTATATGGCCAGTATACCATGTTATATGGCCAGTATGCCATGGCTAAGGACAGTATTTAGGCACTCTTAAGATATGCCTGAAGATCTCATTTGGCCATGTAACACACCCCCCTCGTGCCTTATTGCTTAAATGTACTGGATGTTCAGGGCCTCCCGAGTGACGCACCCAGCTAAAAGAGCATCTCTACAACCTGGTTGGGTTCCAGATTGTGTCACAGCCAGCTGTGTCTGGGAGTCCCAATGGGCTGTGTAACATCAGCAAAGAGCATGCCCCAAACACTTTGAAGCTGTCTTTTTCAGACATCTATTACCAGTGTTTGAGTGGTACAAAATCCACTTGTCACCTAAACCTTGCTGGATTGATTTCATCTCACTCCTTCGACTGCTCCGTACTCTTGCCTGTGCCTGTGTTTCTTTCCGTTAACGTTACGGAAGCGGAAACATTTGTAATGACCTGTCAAACACACTGCAGTAATGGCTGAATGGCCTCCATAGAGAACATTGTCTGTTCATGGCATCAATAAAAACGCTAAAGCTTCTTGTGGGACTTAACACACATTCTTGGCATATTCTAGGATCACCAGAAGGAGAAGAACAACAACCTAATTTTGGCAAGTGTGGATGTTTTCTGAATTGTGAAAAGCAATAAGTTAATACGGTTGAAATGCTGGCAAATTATGTGCAGCAAAATATGCATCATAATAGCGATACTACGTCTGACTTGGAACAACAAGTATGACAAGATATTTGAAAACTAAAAACAATTATTATGAGTTGTACAATTGACTAAGTTTTACAAACATTTCTGAATTTTCTTATTTTTTTTACACAAACTAAGTTTTCACATAAATATGTGATCATTTAGGCTCAAAAACCTACTGTAAAATATCAGAGGACGACACCATGAGGCGTATCATTATATAAGAGGATCAAGACGCAGGACTCAAAAGCAAAAGCTATTTTACTGGCAGACCGCAAGCACACAGAACACGAATTGCAAACGCAAACTAGCTTAAGATTCGGTTGAGGCAATTACGTGGCATTAACGCTAGCGCCATAGCCCTTAACACAGCAAACAAAGACAGTAACGCACAACGAGCGGGGAGGTCGGGAAACACCTATACACACGATGGTTATTGATGAGGATCTGGCGTGGGGGATAATGACGGCACTGTCCAGGGTGCGTTCATGTAACAAAAGTGGCGGTTAAAAGGCCGGTGACGTTGCCCCACCGGGACAGGGCACATCTACTGGGGGAGGATGTGACACACTAATCAAATATGGCAATATTCATGAAATCGGTGAAAAGTGAAAAACGTTGAACTTGAACAATTTAATGTTTCTGAACATTAATTTGTGCATGACAGAATGCATCAGGTTTTTGTGTTTCCTGAAACGGCAAAGAGAATTTCCGTCTGCGTGCGCCTGTCTCCCATTTTGTGTAGCCGTTAAAGATTATGGTAATGGCAACAGTATTTTGGTAGATAAAGGCTTTCCCCAAATCCTTCGCAATTAAATGTTCAATACAAAGTAACCTAGGCTTACCTGGCAGAATAATTTCATGACAATTCTCTTCAATCCACTGGGTATTTGTTTTGAGAGCTCTACCATCCCATGTACCTCATACTATAGACACTTTTGATTCAACTGTGCTGTATTTCTATTAAAGATGTGTGCTTTTGATAGCAAAAACCTGAAAACACTGGGGAAAATTGAAACCTGAAAAATCTATAGAATTTGGGTTATAAAATGGAATCAAGCTAAACTAAAATTGATTGGATAGGCTACATTCCCTGGTGCAGCATCCACAAATGACTTTCAGACAGGCCGGATACCTAAAGTCGACAGCCACACAGTTTTTCTTCTGACACGATGGTTTGCCTGGAAGCATGTAAGATATAGCAATGTATTTCATGTTCATTCAGATTATTATTTCAATTAAAGCTCTGTCCTTTTATTATACCTCAATACGTAAACACGTATGGTAAATGTCTGAGAAACTCAAGCAACGCATGTTCGATATGTACTTAAAGTGGAAAGTGTACGATCCCGTCTTAAAACAAGAATGGCAGATGTTTACCTGTAGCCTGGTTGACATCTCTGTTCAGCTATTGCATTCCACTCCTTGCCACTCTTGTCATTTGCCAAAGGATTTTAGCTTTTACATTCCACACAGGAAAACCTCGGCTCAAATCAAACATTTTCCCTCTATTCAGCACATCTGAAAAACTGCCACGGAAAATGAGTGACAACTTTATTTTGCCCGTGTTACGTAACAACTGAACCTGACTAGAAAAAAAACTAAATCTTTAACTAAGAAATGTTCCCAGCATCCAAGCCTTCCAAGCATTTCCTCAACAAAGTTTTCCCTAAAAGAAAAAAGTAATTTATTTGACAGACAGGCTTTATGTGACAGATAGGCAGGATTCACCACAGAAAAATGAAACTCCTAACAACAAAAAATAGATAACAGCTGTTTAAAAGGCTAATTTAACAGCCCACATTGTCATTGTCACACTTTTACCACCAAAGGCACATGCACACTCCGACATTAAAGGACATTGATTTTCTAATCAAATGATGATTGGGGCATATCTGCCCCCTTATCTTTCCGTTTAAAATCCTCCTTTCTGGATTCACTTTGACTTGGCGTGTCACCCCCCCGTTGCAGAAGGAAACCAGGGGAGTCAGAGCCAAAGACACCTTGTAAAAACCACCCAAGGTGCCATGTGTCAAGAAGAAAACGACTGTGCCCCCAAAGAATTAGTGCCGGGCTTTGAGGAGAAAACAGCAGAGTGTTGTAAAGGGTGAGTAAAGGGAAGGTTTTTTGCCACTGACATGCAATAACCTAACATTTTCAAATAACTATCCTTCAGTATTAAGTGATAATTTGTCCCCTAAAAGTTAGATGTTAAAATGAGAGTAGTTTATGGAGGTTGGATGGGAGATACCAACCCCTGCCAGGGGCGTCAATAACACCCATTACTCATCCTTGACCGACTGAGGCAGCTCTAAGGCCTTACATAGCAATACTAATTCCCCCTCTGGAGCTCTATGGATTCCCCCGCTCCTCCCATACTCCCAGCCCTAGCTGGGGCTGCATGGACTCCCCCGCTCCTCCCAAACTACCAGCCCTAGCTGGGGCTGCATGGACTCCCCCCCCCCCGCTCCTCACAAACTACCAGCACTGGCTAGTAGCAATAAACAACTTTTAAACCAGTGCCTTTGAAGACTTGAAGACGGAGTTCTTCCCTTAGCTTAATAAAGTCAGGAGGAATGCAACGCAGCACTGCTGTTGACTACTAACCCTCAGGATGAAGTTTGTACGTACATTCTATCTTATCCGACTTCAATTATCCTTGCTTTCTCCTCTGGACAGGCTCCATGACTATCCTTTTACGCCGTCTTTAAATCACTTGCCTGTGGCTCCAGGATTAACCCTCGCCATAGTCTTTCTGATCCCCAGCTTGGTCTGGGCTGAGGTCTATCTGTCCTGGAGGAGGACCCTATAGCTCAACATTCTGTTGCTTATATTGGGAGCTTAATGGTGTGAGAGCATCTGACCACTAACCGGGAGGTTGCTAGATTGAATCCCCAGCTTGCAAGGTAAAAAATCTGCTGATATGTCCTTGAGCAACGCAGTCAACCATAATATCTCCCCTAAGATGCTCTAGTGGGGAGCTTTATAAAATGCAACCGCCCTCTCTCTCAGTCTCATTACCCTGACTGTGCATGTCTTTCTCTACCTAGACACAATCCTTACACTGGGATTTGATCACACTCACACTCGATAATACTTTAGACCTCTTTCTGTATTTTGTCGACATACAAATACATACGAAGTCAGAACACGAAGCGCCAGCAAATCAAATCCTAAATGTACATGTTCCTTATCAAAACCAAGAAAACCACTATTTGGCTCATAGAATAAATCATTTTATAAATGGTTACATGGGAGACGATGGTAACGGAAGTCCTCTTTATTCTTATGTACTCTTATATTGTGTACTGAAAAAAACAACTAAAGGGAAAACACCAAACCACATCAACTAGCACGAGGTGAATGTCAGCTGGGCACAAGACCTCTGACAACAGCCAGTTATGTTACTCACCAGGACAGCTGGTATTCAAAAAGATTTGTCTTTTTGGAGTCAAAGTGGTTAAGAAAAAAAAGAAGCAAATAATAATTGCACATTTGAAACCTGCAAGGCCTAATAGGTTTGATGAATAGGGGTCATTGTGTTACAGCTGCTTGCGTTAATTACCGCAGTTACATGACTTATTACTCTGTGTTCAATCCCCTCTCACACACCAGCACCGCAATGGGAAAGAGAGGGGGACCTTTATTTTCAGATTCATCATTGCTAATATCCAACAACTGCTATAACTGTCCTTCTTTAAAACCATGTTAATGTTATTTTTCAAATCATTTCCGACTGGAGACCAAGGAGTGGAGATGACCGCAAGTCATGGTGATATGTGCGTTTCAGTTGACCATTTCCACACATCCAATGACGCTTTTTGCGGTTGAGCCACGCCCTCCGTTTTATTTCTAATTCGTGGCTTTCGTAACATGCCTTACATGCTATGTCTGATTTTGCTACCCTGCCACCACCATAACAGCCTCCCACTGTTAGGTTCTGTTCATTTTATTATCTTAGTGATGGATGCCCGCTCTGGCTGTGAGACATCCCCGAAAGAGCAACACCTTAACGCCAAGACTTAATATAGTCCACATTGACATTTATTTTCAAATAAATAGTTAAAGAAAGGTACGTGGCATTTTCTGTCTGAACCTTGCCTGTTAGTAATTGGGGGGCGTTCCAAGTTCATCTCCTCCCGAGGATCTGTTCTTCAGTTCACTTGGTGTTTTCAGTCCTGTATAGTGTTTCCTCTGTGATGTGACCGTGTGCAGAGTAGAAGTGAAGTGGTACAAAAGAGAACAGGGGATCCCATCCAGCATGGTGGAGCAGAGCCGAAAGAATCAAGTCCTGAAACACTTCTGTGGCACAGCAAGAGCCCTGGCTTCTGACAAGATGGGAGGCAAAGCAAGCGGGGGCTATGTGCTTTCACAATGCTATACGGTTGGACAGATGGGGACTAAAGCGGGCAAAAAGTAGTTTTGTTCTCTATGTGTTTCTTCTCTGGTGGACGGCAGCATATGGTCGTTGAACACATCTCATCTCTCCATGTAGCTGATCAAAGACAGGGACATCAAGTTGTGTCATTTTTTATCTGTTTATGGGCCTGTGTGTAGTGGAGTCTCTGACAGATTCTGATAGAGACATCAGAAGGTCTTTAAAGGCAGATGCCTTTTCGCACTTTCCACAGTCTAGTGGTCACATGAAAACGTCATCAGCCTTCATCTGTCGTTATCTATCTAGGCCGAAACCAGAACTATTCTGGGCATCGTCATAACCCAGCTCATGACTCATAACATGACAGCTACATAATAAACAATCAAGCATAAAACGAGTTCAACGACACAGTAAAGGTTCCGTTGTAAAGGATAGAACGACATGCACGGAAGGCCACAAAGCATTTGGCTGAGCTTGGTTGGAGGATAGTGAACCGGTGTCAGATTCGAGCTAGGTCATGTGATCGGCATCATCAAATTGGCAAACCAGAGCCTGTCACTCATGATTACTTTCTACCATTTCCTATCCACTGCACCGGGAACCATACATATAACACTCTGGTATCTGTATCTAACAAGAACGTGTGTTTATGAAGTGGTTTCCTGTAGATTTTTACCTTAATCCTATCAGCTAATGTGAAGGCACTGATCCGCGTCTGTCTTGAAGGTTATCTCTGTATGTTTCACACCCCAAGACATTCATTATTTACATAGCTGCTCCCCAGAGTCACGGGCAGGGCTCTCTCTACAGGAGGTGTAGATGGAAAAATCTACCTCCCCAATCTAGCGGGGGGACACATCCATATCTAGACCGCACCGCTCCGCTCTAACTAATGCCACGCTTGACTGACTCAGGGAGGATGCCGTGTCGGGATTATCATCCTCTCTGAAGGAACGTCATCCTCATTGGCATGGGTAGAAATAGGGTACCAGACAGTAGGCAGAGTCAGCAGCATAAGGCAGAGGGCTGTTTGCCTTTTAAATCAGGGGTTCCCCAACTCTACAGCCCCCGGGGGACCTGTGTTAGAGAAGAACACCGCTTCTTAAACTGGCTGGGAAACAAATCAGAATGTAAAAATGTTACGCTAGCTAACAACGAGCGGGGCTTCGTGTTATGACGAGCCCCCAGGACATTTTCTCTCCCTGGGAAGGAGAAGTGAAGTGCACCAACTTAAACTTTCATTCAAGTGGAGAGAGAAAATGTTTTTCTAATATCATATATAAATTCATCTCTGGTTTCTGGATGTGATAGATCCGTTTAGGCAGCCTGGTGTTTCTACCGAAGTATTTTCCCTAAGGAGGAGGGGGATTGAGAAAATGACTGTCTGAAAGGGGTTTTAGTGATAACAGTTCATGCAAACCTGCTAATAATTCATGTTGTTCACATTCATTCAGTCTACATCTATAGTGACATGTGAAGTGGAATAGTACAAAAGCAACTGTTTTTTTTTTTACATCTTTCTAACCTCCCAGCTAATAAAGAGTGGACTATAACAGAATAAATGAAAGAGAAAATAAGTGTAAATGAGAGAGAAATGTGACTTAGGTAATATATATGTTTTTACATAATGTTTGAATACATTACGTTAAATTGGTATGTACCAAAGATCAGCCAAGAGAGCTTTGGTCTTGATGCAAATATGCACAAGATATAACTCAACCCCTTATCAGAGTCCAGGCATCTTTTCCTTTTTAAAATGTAATTTATACATCTTTGAGAGTGACATGTTCTCCTTTCATATGTAAGGTAT
The DNA here is from genome assembly GCA_016801125.1 of Novumbra hubbsi. Classification (NCBI taxonomy): domain Eukaryota; kingdom Metazoa; phylum Chordata; class Actinopteri; order Esociformes; family Umbridae; genus Novumbra; species Novumbra hubbsi. The sequence continues at coordinate 1,463 of JACXGK010015642.1, read as the reverse complement.
CCCCTTTAAAAGGGATTTAGCTACATAAGGCCGTATAACAGCAATACAATAATGCTCTCACTCCAGTGCCAGCTCCCGTGTGATGGCCTGTCAATGGCGGAGAAACACTTTCACTTCTGGTACAATGAACAGGTCTCGATGACACTATATCAGTCCATTGTTTTCAAATGGCTTGCAATTAGCATCTTATCTTACACCATCATACTCCTCAAATATTTTCTGCCCAATCAAATGGATTATGTACTTGTTCTATGTGTAGGCCATGTTACATGCTTAAGGTTACCAGATATCACCAGTTAGTCATCATGAAGTAATGCTGGAAATAAACCAGATTTTTTCTTTTATTCTATTGTTTGGGGAAAACATTTTTTACCCTTGATGTCCAAATGTATACCATTGTAGATCCCATTTCTATATTTTTGAGCTCCATCTGGTAATTTTTAGGGAATGTATTTGTAAGTGCACTAACTCCATAACTAAGGTTTTGGTTGATAGCAAAGCTTGTGGTCTTTGGGGAAGAGTTCTTTGAAATACACATGTTTCTATTAGTGATGAACAGATTCTATGTGAAGAAGCATTTTCTTTTCAGAGTATAATGTTTGAAAGTAAGCTTGTCACCAAAAAAATATATTGGCTTGAGTAATCTTAAATACATTTTGGGAAATATATTAGTGTCAAAACCCTCTAATTCAAATGATACTAGTTTCTGTGCAAATTATATTAAACAACCCAGTCATCTGAATGTGTTTTGGAGCAGAAAATCAACCTTTGCTGTGTCCCCTGGACCTTCCCCGATGTTTGGGAAAAACACCCACGCCAAACCTTTCAGAGTATAGGTTTCATTTGATCAAAACGTGACAGGGATATGTATAGAGACGGGGTGGGGGACACCTCCCCCTTTTCTCACATGAGCATGTCAAAACAAAGTGACATGAGAGTTAACCACATCCAAATGAACATGTTAACACATATTAACACAAAACAGGTCTGAGCTGTACCTAACTAATCCATAATGCCACATTTCCATTTTTCTTCTTCACCAATGTGTAGGCTAACAAGCTTCTGTAGCTACCAGGGTTTATGTCCTTACCTAAATCAGAGCATTACTATCAACAAATCAACAGAAACAGCCAGCAGGAGCAGATAAATAAATCAAATAAATAAAAGGGGAATAACACCCCGGGCAGATGTTTACATAAACATTATTTACAAATGCATTATGCATAACAATGCTTTTTTTGCTCCTACAGAAATCTAAATTAGGATTCCAGGTGTTCCTTTAGAGGGTTGAGATACGGAGGGACAGCTTTGATCAGCATATCAGAACAATCCCAGCTTTCATCCTCGGGACGGGAGGGAGGGAACATGGTTTGGTTAAAGGGAGATTTTGGATCAAGGTTGGTTCAGTCAAGCTGAGACTTGACTGAACCCCCCCCCCCCCCCCCCCCCCCCCCCCCCCCCCC
>JACXGK010015641.1:0-10163 GCA_016801125.1 Novumbra hubbsi | reverse complement strand
TATTATATATTTTGAAGGAAGCAAAAATGCCTCACGGTGTGTGTGGTTGACAGGATGTAAATGATCCATCTGAATAGGTGTCACCAGTACAGTCAACACACTCAGTGTCTGTAGATGTAGTTCCTGTACAAACATACAAGATTTAAAAATGTTATACAACTGCTCAGTGTTTTCTGATTTCTTAAAAATGTGCCCATATGCAGAATGATGTGGGCGTATACCCATTATAAACATATTAATGTGAGTAGACCACTGATTGGCCAGATCTTTCTTCTAAGGAGTGCCACTTTTTGACATTTAGCCATTATTCAGACTAAGATAAAGCATTATTCTTTCTATATCTAGGTAGCACAACCACACAACCCATTAGGAGTTAAGAAAACCCTTTAATGAATGAATCTGTCCTCCTGTAAGGATGGAAGGGTCTAGAACAGTAACATAGAGAAGAGCTCTGGGAAGAACAGCAGTAAGGATTTCAATTGGTTACTTTTCTTCCAATTGATTTTTTTGGTCAACATGTAATACATATAGATGAGTCAATAACATTATTTAGGTATGAATTAACCAAATACTGTATTTTTATACAAATCATTTATTTTATTTTTGACAGTTAATTTAACAAATATATTAACCATTATTTCAATGCATGTCAGTTTAACATTGAAAGCTGACTACAGTGAACTTTAACATGATGAACACAGTCCTACCATTCTGTCTGATGTATTGACCAGGTTTACATCTGTTGTGTCTCTGAGCTGCTTTACAACCATCCTTAGTTGGGTCTGTACAGTAGAACCCCTCCAGTGGCTCACAGACTGTGTCTGATGAAGGTTTACATTGCTGTTTTACCCTCAAACCAAAGCCTGGGTCACAGTGTGTACATGGTTTACATGCTGGAAGATCATTGGGTTCATCAAGGAAGGTGGAGCCATTACAGGGGACACAGGAAGTACTTGTATATTCTGTACAGTGTATATGGACATGATTTCCTGCCGGAAAGTAAGATAATATGTCATATGTGAATTGGTATTTTGTTAATTAATAATTAATTTAATATACAGAGATGGTCCTTACCTGGTGAACACATAGGACAACATTCATCAACTATTAAATATTTATCTGGACCACATGCAACAGAGGACTTGGTGTTTACAAGAATCAAATTGATTGCGAGGGAAATCTGTAAATGGAGAAATTAAGTATATCAACACAGTTTAACAAATGTTTTGTCTATTACTGTTAAAGTGTTTGGTAGTATCATACAGAGATCATTTGGCATTGAAAAGATCAGGGTTAAAGATGTAAAATATGTATACATTGGGGAGTGATTAACTCCCCATGTTGGTAGTTTTATGGTTTTCCAAAATAAGTTGGTAACAACAAGTTAATGAAATGTAGTTAGATTCCTGTTTTATTGAAGAAGTGTTTACACTGATTATGCCTCCCAGACGGAGGATTTTAATATGTTTATAAAAGATAAATGTTAAACTTACTGTCCATAACAAGTCTGCCATGGTAGGGTCCACAACTCTACAGGTTTAAACCATCATAATGACACCAACTCTTCTTCAATCTTCATGTGGGCCTTCAGACTGACAGTTACTGGAATGTTTATTATAGTAGAAAACAGTAGAAATTTAACAGCAGTGTCATTAAGAGTGTTATTACAGTTTATCTTTGGAATTGTTGATAATATTTGTATACTTATGTAACATGGGAAATATACTATTCCAATTAATTAATTAATTTTTTACAATGGTTTCTCAAATGTACAGACCACACAGAGAAAGGACAATCGCACTGGGCACCAAAGGGATGTATATGGAGCTTCCCCCAAAACCTACGATAACTCAACCCTAGTCTTCGTGTGAATTTGTGGTAGGTAATTACTTACTGTAGCCCGCTGGCAAGGAAACAAATCACCAAGCAAGCTGGTAGATTCCCCCAAGCCACGGATGTGCCCCCGAGACAACTGCTCAATTCACAGACACCACACAAAAAAAACAAAGCTAATCCTAACAGATAACAACTATTGCTCCGGGTAGCTAGCGTCACTACCCCAACAAACTCCCATCCTAGTACAGAGCCGATTGTACTCAACCACCAATGGCCCAACGACAAGGAGGAGCTTAAGGAGGAGCCTGAAACTTAAGTTACCGGGAATGTAACTCCGGTTATATGAGTGGAGCGTAGCCCCCTAGAGGGCGGAGCTCTAGCGGTTTACCCATGCTGCATAGTGGCCAACTGAAAATAAAATGTACTTAGCTCAGCCAATCGGGGCACACCTGCCCCTATATCTGAGCGTGTGCCCTTCACACCACGTCCCGTTTTTCTTCAGCGAGAATGAACGGGGACCGGTCAGGGCATCATGTCTAGGGGGCTACGCTCCACTCATATAACCGGAGTTACATTCCCGGTAACTTAAGTTATATGTCGTGGATTCGCCCCCTAGAGGGCGTAGCTCTAGCGGTTTACGGCGGAGCGACGCGAGCCAAAAATGTACCCCTGCCGGGCCCCAAAAAGGAACCCCGAGTTACACTTCTGAATATCCACTCTCTCTAGGATAAGGAGAGTGGAGCTTCTCACATCCTAATTCTGATTTTTCGAAAGAAACAACAGACAAGGACGGGGCGAACGCTGTTGTTCAACACGCCAACGAGAGAGTTTAACAACCACAGGGATTTATATCTGATTTAAAACCACTATAAGAATGTGACATGACATCACATTTCATTAATTGTCTGCCTGTTCAAACTGCAGGAAAGAAAACTGACTAGAATCAGGTAAGAAATACATATACACACTAGGGAGAACAAGTATTTGATACACTGCCGATTTTGCAGGTTTGCCTACTTACAAAGCATGTAGAGGTCTGTAGTTTTTTATCATAGGTACACTTCAACTGTGAGAGACGGAATGTAAAACAAAAATCCAGAAAATCACATTGCAGGATTTTTAAGTAATTAATTAGCATTTTATTGCATGACATAAGTATTTGATCACCTACCAACCAGTAAGAATTCTGGCTCTCACAGACCTGTTAGTTTGTCTTTAAGAAGCCCTCCTGTTCTCCACTCATTACTTGTATTAACTGCACCTGTTTGAACTTGTTACCTGTAGAAAAGACACCTGTCCACACACTTAATAAAACAGACTCCAACCTCTCCACAATGGCCAAGACCAGAGAGCTGTGTAAGGACATCAGGGATAAAATTGTAGACCTGCACAAGGCTGGGATGAGCTACAGGACAATAGGCAAGCAGCTTGGTGAGAAGGCAACAACTGTTGGCGCAATTATTAGAAAATGGAAGAAGTTCAAGATAACGGTCAATCACCCTCGGTCTGGGGCTCCTTGCAAGATCTCACCTCGTGGGGCATCAATGATCATGAGGAAGGTGAGGGACCAGCCCAGAACTTCACGGCAGGACCTGGTCAATGACCTGAAGAGAGCTGGGACCACAGTCTCAAAGAAAACCATTAGTAACACACTACGCCGTCATGGATTAAAATCCTGCAGCGCACGCAAGGTCCCCCTGCTCAAGCCAGCGCAAGTCCAGGCCCGTCTGAAGTTTGCCAATGACCATCTGGATGATCCAGAGGAGGAATGGGAGAAGGTCATGTGGTCTGATGAGACAAAAATAGAACTTTTTGGTCTAAACTCCACTCGCCGTGTTTGGAGGAAGAAGGATGAGTACAACCCCAAGAACACCATCCCAACCGTGAAGCATGGAGGTGGAAACATAATTCTTTGGGGATGCTTTTCTGCAAAGGGGACAGGATGACTGCACCGCATTGAGAGGAGGATGGATGGGGACATGTATCAAGAGATCTTGGCCAACAACCTCCTTCCCTCAGTAAGAGCATTGAAGATGGGTCATGGCTGGGTCTTCCAGCATGACAACGACCCGAAACACACAGCCAGGGCAACTAAGGAGTGGCTCCATAAGAAGCATCTCAAGGTCCTGGAGTGGCCTAGCCAGTCTCCAGACCTGAACCCAATAGAACATCTTTGGAAGGCGCTGAAAGTCCGTATTGCCCAGCGACAGCCCCAAACCTGAAGGATCTGGAGAAGGTCTGTATGGAGGAGTGGGCCAAAATCCCAGCTGCAGTGTGTGTAAACCTGATCAAGAACTACAGGAAAGGTATGATCTCTGTAATTGCAAACAAAGGTTTCTGTACCAAATATTAAGTTCTGCTTTTCTGATGTATCAAATACTTGTCATGCAATAAAATGCTAATTAATTACTATAAGATCATACAATGTGATTTTCTGGATTTTTTTTTATTCCCTCTCTCAAAGTTGAAGTGTACCTATGATAGAAATGACAGACCTCTACATGCTTTGTAAGTAGGCAAACCTGCAAAACCGGCAGGGTATCAAATACTTGTTCTCCCCATCTCTATATCTATATAGATACATTGGTCTTTTGCATTCAAAGCGCTATGCCTCTGAGCGGAAAGATTTGTCCACAAAACACACAGTATCATCTTTAATAGGACACAAGATCACTTCAACAATTCTTTGGATTTTGCATGAATCTCAAAACCACGTAACACAGGTTACACAGTATGTACGAGTAACTCTACCAACTCAGTGTCCACACGTAACAGAAAGAACGATAGAAACCATGAAAACTGGTGTCCCTTCGTTATGAATACAGAATAAACAAACACAACGTTCCAAAATCACACAAGAGTCTCCACAATACTTTTAACTTACGATCCATATTAAGACAGGAAAATGCTTCATTGTTCTTCACTCCATTCTACTGGAAGATAACCAACCCTGGATTCTTAGCGTGGCTTGAACGGCAATCACATCATCCCTCGTCATGTAAGCTTTAAGGCATAGACTAATAAAACCTGTAGGAAGACAAGGTAAATGCTTAAAAGTCTGGTCAGTGTATCTGTGCTTGGAGGTCTGCTTTAGTCTGTTGTCCTTTTAGAAGATCCAACATTTACCCAGTTTTAAACATACATAAACATTAATATCAACAAATAGAACTATACTTGTCAGATTTTCTTGTTAGAAAAAAATACAAAAACATATTCTCAAGGTATTCAGACTCGAGGAACCATAGTAACATGATATTTTGCTACTTTTCAAAAACATGGAAATAAACCATAAAAAATGTTTCTTATTTTGAAAACATATTATCGATCACAGTCTGCTATGCCGATGAACCAGCAGAAACTTTGTTGGAAAGCATTAAAGCAAGCCTTAGTAACTTTACTTGTAAAGGTCAAATCTAGTTTAAACCTTTATTGGAACTAGGTTCAGTGGTCAGATTAGAGTAGATACTATCTTCTGGGAAAAACTCTAAACCGAGTTGAAATCTAATCGTACAGTATTGATAAAGGGTATAGCATTGAATACATTTGTGGAGATGGATGTAGCATAGAATCAAATCAGAATCAGCTTTATTACCAGGTAGGTTTACACATACAAGGAATTTGTTTTGGTGCTATGGTGCATGACAAGAAAACACAGTAAGTGGTATAAGGTAAAACATTTAAATGACACAGTAAATATAAAATGTGCAAAAATGTACTGAATAAGTAGCAAAGTGCCATGTGGATTTAGGATATGTGGTTGCAGGGCCTTGAAATGTGAGTAGGACTAAAACAAGCGTCAATGGTTAAATCTGCCGCATATCAATCAATCAAGTTCATTTATACAGCACAATTCATACATAGAAGCAATTCAATGTGCTTTACAGGACATTAAAAGAGAAATACAATTTTAACAGTTTGATTACAGTCTATCAACAACTTGTCCTCTGTTCGCCCATCCACACATTCACTCAGTAACCATCCAACGCAACTCAGGTCCCGTTATACAAACAGCCTGATATTTTATCCGTAGATCATTCACACAATGCAGCGCGCCCACTTACATCCCAGTGTATTCACAATAATATACTCATAGCGATCTTACTTACATTCAAGCCTTGTACGAGTACGCGTTTTACAAACTGACTCCACAATTCACAATTTTACTTCACAGACATGGATCAATTTAACATGTACAGATTAAAATAAAAATGAATAGAGATAAAAGTTTAAAGGAAAATTAAGAAGGATTTTAAAAAAGTAATGAAAATTTAAAAGTCTGGTTTTGGGTTTCCATGTTGCTTTTAAAGTATCTATTAAAGCTATAGGGCACATTGTGAGGTCATGCCCTTAGTCATAGGCACGTGAAAACATGAGTGTTTTTAAACCGGACTTGAAAATTGATAGGTTTGGGGCATGTCTAAGATCTTCTGGTAGCTTGTTCCAGTTGTGTGCCTGGTAGCTACTAAATGCCGCGTTGCCATGTTTAGTTTGCACAATGGGCTCTACTAGCTGACCTGAATTCATAGATCTTAGAGGCCTGCTTGGTTGATATTCTTCAAACATATCAGATAAATATTCAGGCCCTAAACCATTCAGTGATTCGTAGACTAAAAGCATCACCTTAAAATCTATAACTATATAACTATAATATAACTGACTGGAAGCCAATGCAAAGACTTAAGAATTGGAGTAATTTGTTCTGTTCTCTTGGTCCCGGTTAACATTCTGGCTGCAGCATTCTGAATGAGCTGCAGCTTTTTATAGTCTTTTTGGGAAGTCCAGTTAAAAGCCCATTACAGTAGTCAACTCTACTAGAGATAAAAGCATGGATAAGCTTTTCTTGGTCTTTGTGGGACAGCATGCCCTTGATTCTAGCTATATTTTTAAGATGATAGAATGCGGTTTTGGTGACCGTTTTGATTTGACTGTAGAACGTGAGGTCAGAGTCTATTAGAACACCAAGATTACGCACTTGGTCCCTGGTCTTTAGGTCCCGAGAATCAAGCTCTTTAGTAATACCTGTTCTGTTGTTTGTGTTGCCAAATACAATAATCTCAGTTTTATCTTTGTTTAATTGTAGAAAATGTTGGTTCATCCAGGTATTTACTTGTTCTATGCAGTGACACAATGCGTCTAATGAGCTATAGTCCGATAATTCGAGAGCCATATATATTTGAGTATCATCTGCGTAACTATGGTAGTTGATGTTGTTGTTCTGTAGAATTTTGCCCAGAGGTAGCATATAGAGATTGAAGAGAAGCGGTCCGAGAACTGATCCCTGGGGAATTCCGCATGTCATAGACACCCTATAAGATTCGTCATTGCCAATAGTGACAAAGTAACTTCGACCATCCAAATACGACCTAAACCAATTCAGGACTGTCCTGGACAGTCCTACCCAATTTTCCAGCCTGTTGACAAGAGTTCTGTGGTCTACAGTATCAAATGCAGCACTGAAATCCAATAGAACAAGGACTGTTATTTTATCTGAATCGGTATTCAGCCGTATATCATTCAGAACTTTAATCAGGCCTCCGACCTTCAGTGGTGAGGTCGGAGGCCTGACTGAAAATGTGTCTAGGAGACCATTTGAGTTCACAAAGTTGCTGAGTTTTAATGGCAGCTGTTTTTAGGGATTTAGGAAAAATTCCTGATTTCAAGGAGCTATTAACTATTTGCTGTAGGTCCATTATTATTGAATTAAGAATAGTTTTTAAAAAGTCAGATGGCAGGGTGTCGAGACAACATGTGGGCGCTTTAAGATGACGAATTGTTTCCTCTAGGGTTTTTTGATCAATTGTATTAAAAACCGACATAATAACTGAATTATGTCCTGGTGGTTTTAGTGATGGTACAGTGTCATTGTTTGACTGTGTTGTTCTGATGCTCAGTCTAATACTTTAGATTTTTTTTACCAAAATAACACGCAAATTCAATACATTTAACTGTAGACACATGTTCTGATGCTGTCTGACTTAGGGGGTTTGTAAGCTTGTCAACCATAACAAATAGCGTGCGGGTATTGTTGATATTGTTGTTTATCATTCCCGATAAATATTGCTGCCTAGCCTTGCGTAACTCATAATTGAATTGAATATCAACAACAAATACATCGTTATGGTATTCATTGGGGAACACATGACTGAGATAAACCTCCAAATTAAACAACACTGTCTCTTCATTATAGCTCCAACTTAATTTGCACAGCAGGTGGCGCACTGCCCAGGCTGATAAAATCCTCGGGCAATGAAGGTTATTTTCGACACAAATGTCTGGAAACTTCAATGCATTGAAACGCTTCGTTTTCCCTTCATTACAATATTACCCAAAATCAATAACATATGTAAAGACTGTGAAATGGCGAGTCAGTCAGCGCTGGTACCATTTCAAGCTCTTACGTAAGTTACTAACCGCCGCAGAGACAATAACACATTGTTCACCGACATTTCTGCGTTTTACAAAGACTTTTGAAGAATTTTAGCAGATATACTTTACTCATTGCCTGTAGACTTCGTGATGGGTAATCCAGGATTTAAAAAAAAACACCAAGCAGGGTTGGAAAAATTACAAAAACAAAAAACGAAACAAATTGGAGGAAACCTTCAACGCCCCCTTGCTTCTGATTGGTTAGCGTTCTATATTGTGCAGTACTCTTCAAAATAAAGGTTCTACCTCTTGCCCAACGTCCACACAAACAATATATATTGTGAAACTTGGACATACAAACAAGGCTACTTCACGATCACAAACCTGGCAAAACACACTCATTTAATCCTGCAGACTGGTTAGGGATTCATCCTACTTGATATGGTCTAGTAAAATCAGCCTCATTGTTTTCATGTCTACTCATCAACAATCATTTGCAGCCCCTCTAAACCTATAATAAATAATATAAACATTTAATAAACACTGTCAATCATAATCTATGTGGCCTACTATACTTATTAACAATATATACAGTACATAATTAAGCAACCTGGCTTGTAACCTGCCTGTGACAATGACGCCTCGCTTCCAGTGCTGAATGTATTACTTTTACACCAGGCTCAAGGCACAGAATGATGTTGCAGTGAGGAAGACCTACCCACCTTCCAACAACCAGGTGCTGTGTTTTATCATGACTGATGTGAGGACGATTCTATGGAGAGACAACCCACGGAAGGCTGCTGGACCAGACAACATTACCAGTAGAGTGTTCAGAGGGAGTGCAGACCAGCTGGATGTTCTTACTGACATCTACAACATCTCCCTGAGCACCACTATCATCGTGTTGAAGATTTCTCCGGTGGCGGACCTCAGTGACCACCGTCCCATGGCACATCAAGTCCTAGCTGCACCCCTCACTGGACCCACTGCAGTTCGGGTATCGTCCCAACCGCTCAACTGATAATGCCATCACCACCTCCCTCCGCCTGGCTCTCACCCACCTTGAGAATAAGGACACTTTTATATATTTGCAATGCTGTGATTTACGGATGGCAGGTTGATTGACATGTCGGACCCTGCGAACACAGGGTACTGGTAAATACCACACAACCAAGTAACAGCATAACACACAGTTGTCGCTACACAGCCCCCCCACCACAAAGCCCCTTGTCCCCGAGGGAACAAACAAAGGGGACACAAGCGGTGACATTGGGGGGGAGACAGGAGGAGTGGGCTGTCTGGAGCCCTGTCTGCCACCCCTAAGGGTGGGTGCCTGGGGAATGTCATTGCCAGAGAGGGGATTCCTGGGGGTCCCCGGGGTTTGGGGAGCAGAGGGCCCTCTGTATGGGGCTAACCGGTCTCAGTGTAGTGCCACCTTTCTTCCCCTGGGAGGAAGCTGCACCCGGTAAACAACCATCCCCCACCCTCTCCAGGACACTGCATGGTCCCACCCAGTGACTGTCCAACTTGGGGGCTGTAGGGGGCTACTCTGGAGCACAGCCTCTCTCCCTCTGGTCCCACCTGGGCCAGCACCCCACCCATGCCCTCATTGGTCACGTCTGTGTCCAGGATCAAGGCCAGCACCCCACCCATACCCTTATTGCTCGTGTCTGTCATTACTTTGACCCCGTTACCCACAGCTTCCCTTCTCCTTCCTCCCCAACTGGTATGTAACTGTGTGTATGTGTATCCCTTGTACACCTGTTGTCATATTGCAGTAAACAAGACCCTTGACGTCACTTTAACGTGTTCTGGTTGTCCTGTGTAGCACCCCCACATCTCGCACCCGGTCCCGCTTGGGTGTCGTTATCTGCCACTGCATAGGCCATTACGGCTCCCTCCCTTTCAAGCCTAACACGGGGTGGGAACGTAACAGTCCAGGATCAAGGCTAACAGCCCAC
>JACXGK010015639.1:0-10165 GCA_016801125.1 Novumbra hubbsi | reverse complement strand
TATCGGTTGCAGTTGCCTGTTACGTACCGCATCAATCCGACCTTTCATGTGTCTCTCCTCAGGCCGGTGGTGAATGGTCCCCTCCAGGAGCATGAGATCCGGGCGGTTCCTCCTCCGCCGCTGGACATCGATGGGTCCCCCGCCTTTGCTGTTCGGTCGGTGTTGGACTCCCGGCGTCGGAGGGGGGGCCTGCAATATCGCGTGGAGTGGGAGGGGTATGGCCCTGAGGAGCGGAGCTGGGTGCCCCGCGCGGACGTCCTCGACCCGTCCCTCCTGCGTGATTTCCATCGGCGCCGTCCGGGGCGTTCTGCTCCGCGTCCTCCGGGTCGTCCCCGGGGCCGGCGGCCTCGCGCAGCTGGAGCTGCGCCTACGGGGGGGGGTTCTGTCACTTCTCCGCCTACTGGCGGCCACTCCCCTGTCCGCATAGCCCCCCGGCGTTCGACGTCGCCGGCCTTCTAGGCACCACCGTTCATGTTTGTCCTGTTCCCCATGTCCTGTGAACGCATCCCTCCCTGATTCCCTGCACCTGTTGCTCGTTAACTGTGTATATAATCCCTCGTGTCTTGTCTCTGCGTTCGTTATTGTCTATCTGTTTGACCATTGGTGCTTGCTCGAATTCAGTGACTGCGTTTCACTGCTATCTATTTTGCCCACTACAACGTCTGCGTTGTGGCGCTACCACAAGTACATAGGTAAATAAAACCTATTTGACGGATTGTCTATCTGCGTGTTGGTCCTCTCCTTACCATAGCGTCACACTGCCTTAGACGTATACTTTAAAGCCACACATAAAACAATAAAAAGTAGGACCCTTGTTCATTAGCAGTGAGTGTCTTATTAGCAGTATATTAGATTGAAATTAAACTGTATACTTCCCGTTTCATTCAAACACACACACACACACACACACACACTTTGTTTGCCATTGTTAATTTTCTATTTTTAAACCTTCCCCTTTTACTGCAAATGTTATTTTGATCAATCTACTTATTGTCAATTTATTAGCTTTCCTAGTCAACACAATTTTTGAATGTTGAGGATTAGCAACAAGTAAACATTCCACAATGTAATTTACACAGAGAGAAAATAAGAGAGAGAAGGAAAGAGAGAGAAAGCGAGAGAGTGAAAGAGAGAGAACAAGAGCGACTGATCCAGACTCATTACACAACCTTGGAAGTAGCTGTGAAGAAGTCACTCAGGATTTAACATCTGAGCGGATAGCTAATACATTTAGAATCCACAATGGGACTGCTTGATTTTATTAAGGATTATTTTCTTGGTTTCTGGGACTATGAGACACCTAAGGTAATGGTGGTTAAAAACAGAAAACTTGGAGTCATTTATAGAGGGGTTCAGTTTCTTGTGATCACTTATTTCATCTGGTAAGTATCAGCCTCATGTTTATGCATGAATTTAAAAAGAAAAAATAATTTAATTGAAATAATATTGTAATGTGGTGTTGAGCAAAATAATCAGACTTTTTCAGTGACCTGTGTTAGATTGTGCCAGTAGGCAATCACAGTACTTAATTGTACTGAAAATGTTCAGAAGAATGGTGTCGTTTAAATTGTATTGAAAATTGTACATTAAAATCTTTCTGTAGCTATAAGCTATGATCAAATGTAACCACATTCTTGCTGGTGAAATTCACCAAAGTGCTTTGTATTGAGGAAATGCCTTTTAAGTGTAAATGGTAATTGCAGGCCATTATTATGTAACTTGATACAAATGAGGCATCGTTCATTGATTTTGTTTTCCTAATGGTCCTTTAGAAGTTGATGTGTGCCTGTCCAATGACGAATCAGATCCTTCAGCTTCGGATTTTCAAGAATTTCAAATAAAGTTAATCATGTTTAAGTCCCCCTGAAAATATGTACATAAACTAAGAAATCAGAATTTAGATTTTCATTTGATACGTCACAGCGAAAAGATTGAATCCGTTCTCAGAACAGGAGTTCACCCGAGCATGTCATGTCACCCTGCTACAGGTATGTGTTTATTAGTCAGAAAGCCTATCAGGAAAGCGAGACGCGGCCAGAGAGCTCGGTCTACACTAAAATAAAAGGCACAGCGCTGCTAGGAGACCACGTCCTGGACATGGTGGAGTATGTGAGACCCTTAGAGGTGAGCCCAGGCGAAAGCATCAAGTCGACTCAGTCCCATGATCAGTGATTCAGCGAACTGACCATCCTATGTAAAATAATGAACAGTTATTTAGAATAATGCGTTCGGTGACTTGTCAGAGCAGTCTGAACGCTTTCTCTGACTGCTACGTAGTGTAACACAATCATTGCAAATCCTAAACATGTAGGTTTGCTCTGTGCTCACAGAGAAATGATTCCAAGATATATTACATAATACGGTTTAATGCAGAGGATGCAATGCGTGCTATAGCATCCTCTGCATTCCATCCTCTGCATTAAACCGTATTATGTAATATATCTTGGAATCATTTCTCTGTGAGCACAGAGCAAACCTACATGTTTAGGATTTGCAATGCGTGCTATAGGTTTACTGAATGTAAATAACGGAGCCTATGTGAGTACGAATTCACACTGTTATTTGTTTCTGTTCGGCATTGCGCCTGTAGGGCGGCGACGTGATCAGCGCAATTCTGAGACGAGTAATCACTTATAACCAGAGGCAAGGCACGTGCGCTGAGGTGAGAGGCCCACGCCACACCGATGAACCGCTAAATAGAACTTTTGACTCAGTTTAACCTGACGGCGCTTCGTATTGAATGAAGTACCTTGATTCTACTATTGCCACTAGGCACTGACTCCTGGGACAGCTCTGTGAAATAACGGGATAACGTTCAAAACCATGATGATAATGCTTTTTATGTTTTCTTAGCATTTTACCGTTACCAACGCGAACTGCTCAAATGACTCCGACTGCATCCCCGGAGAAGTAAACTTTGATGGCAACGGTACTAACTGTGAAGTGCTGTGCAACTCGACACTCAAAGTAAACCAGGTGTGTAGCTCCGTTTTTTGGTTCTCACAAATAACGCATTCAGTCTGATTGTATTTCCTGTAGGAAAGAGAACTGGGCGCTGTGTTCCCTACTATAATCAGACCTTCAAGACCTGTGAGATACAGACCTGGTGTCCTATTGAGCAGTTCGCAGCAATACGGTGAGGGTCTACATTTATGGCACGTCGAAAGAATTAAAGCCGCTGTCTCATGTGCGGAAATGCGTTACTAAAAATGCACATGGGTGTAAACGGTTGTTGTTGTCTTCTTCAGGGAGCCGGCGTTAGTCGAAGCCATCAATTTCACTGTTTACATCAAGAACTCGGTCCATTTCCCCAAATTTAAAGTGCTGAGGTGTAGTATGAACGTCGTCCTCAACAGTAAAAAACCAAAACAAACACACACGCACAAGATGCACAGCATATGCATACATACACCCGCTTTCCTTTACATGCAGACACACAGGCAAACCAAAAACACACAGCCATACAAATTGGAATGCAAGGGGATGCACTTATGTCAACCAATCAATGGTGGCAGAATTTGTAAAATTTGTAAGCATCACCACTGTGCCTGAATATTTTTTTATTTTCAACCCTGTATATGTAACATATGCGGTTTCGACAGTCTGTAAAATCGTCTGTAATCTCTTTGGCAGAGGAAACATCAAACCAAAGAAACGGAACGCCAAGAACTATTTGAAAAAGTGTCATTACGATGAGGAGAAACATCCCTACTGTCCCAACTTCCGTCTGGGTCACATCGCAGAACAAGCCAGGGAGGAGTTCAGTGAGCTTTGCGAAACCGTATGTGTTCACATGCAATACATACTCCCATATTTCTTAACCTGGCAGTGATTGCTATTAACTAAGATGGATAACAGCAATAAAAGCCAATAGTGGAATGAAATACTGTAATGGTAGAGCTCGTGCGTTGTGTCCTGTCAGGGGGGAGTGATTGGAGTGTTCATCAACTGGAAGTGTGACCTTGACCAGGACCCCTCCGAATGTAAACCCACGTACTCCTTCCGTCGCCTGGACCTCCGGAAGGACCTGCCCAACTCTGGTTATGACTTCAGGTGAGCCCCGTAGCAACTTGACTCTGTCGTATTCGTTAGTGCACACCAGTAGACAATGGAAAACAATTGTTTCTTTCTGGACCACTTCACTACAACTGTCCTCTACTTTGTCTAGACAACCAAGAGGCATGGATGACTTGACTTTCCCCTCTATCGTTGTTCGACTTGAAATTCTGTTTAGATTTGCCAAGTATTACAGTAAGGACGGGGAAGAATTCCGGACCCTTATCAACGCCATTGGAATTCGTCTTGACGTCATAGTTCATGGACACGTAAGACATTACACTTTATTTTGAGCCTTGATCGTCCACCTGTAGATTCTCTACGTACTATTAATGACGTCTATCTACCTGTCCAAATGTTAATCCTCATTCTAACTCTAAACTAAACCATGTCGTGCAGTTGCTTATCAGCATATAGTATGTTGATTGTTCCTTTTTGGACCGCATTCCTTAATGAGCAGCCTGTCAGTCATAACATGTAATCAGTGAAATATGGTTTGTCTCCAGGCTGGACGGTTCAGCATCATCCCAACTATCATCAATACAGTGACGGCCATGACATCAGTTGGAATAGTGAGTTTAATCTGAGCAATGCTATGCGCTAATGTTGTTGGTTGGCAAACAGCGTTCAGTAATTGTTGTGCTAATTCTTATTCTTTAATTCCAGTGTTCCATTATCTGTGATTGGATCATGCTCACTTTCATTGACAAGAACGATATCTACAGTGACAGAAAGTTTGATGACGTAAGAGAATAACGTTTTGATCTCAAAGATACATTCATGATCATATGTTTTGGTTGGGTATTTGCTGCTATATAACAGCATTATATCATTAGATGCCCGTGTTCGGTTATGTAGCTTCCAAAGAACAAACTGGCTAAATGTTCCTACTTGTAACTAGCAGTGTGTCAAATACATTCAATTATGTTATTCTGACTGTATTTGTCTGCAGGACAGCAAAGTGCAGAACTCCAGCCTGAACCTCACACTTCCCACAGACTTCTCCATCATCAGCTACGGCTCCACCCACTCAGACCTGTCAGAAGGCGTGGCCCTGTGATGTCACGCTGCCACACCGCCCTTTCGGTCACAGACGTCTTCTGGCCACATGCATTGATGAGGCTCTTGACGGCTGAAAAGACAGACGGACAGACAAATTACCCACGTCTCCTTGCTCAGACATTTCATGCGGTTATTTTCTAGCACAGTGGCATCAACATGGCACAGTTGCATGCTATGTCATTAATGCAGCCGTCGGGTGACGTTGCTATAACATGTAATGTGGTTAGCAGACATTTAATATACCTATCCGGGTATACTTAGATGTCAAACAGACGCAACGCCAGAGCAGAAGAATGTGGCAATGGTCCTAGATGTTATCCCAGAGACCCATTTGATGAATCAACCTCTGTCCCAGTGTAAAAGAACCGAAAAACAGCTAAGAGTTTTGAGTGCCATTGGTTATTTAATTGAAAGAAACAACCTGTAATGGGTTTTGTTTAAGTTCCATGTATATTCTGTTGATATTCAGAAATAGAATTACACTCCCATGGAGAAATGTACGGTTCAACTATAAGGGACCTGCAAGACATAGCCCCAGTTGGATGTCAACACAATCGTGTATAGCAATTTATTTACAAGTTTAAAGTACATTATACTGGTAACATGCCATGCTCTACCCAAAACCAGGTAAAAAAAACTGTAAACACTTCACACAAACAAAAATAAACATTTAACATAAATGGATAACTTGTGATCTTTATCAGAAACCTGCACCTGGTCAGATTAAATAAATACATGTTGTTGATGAGTTTTGTGGTGTTGCAAACATAACTATAATAATGATTTGACTTGATGCATTAATTTTTATAGTCCCAGTATATTGTTCTCTGGGAATATATTCACTCCAACGTTCAGGCTGAATGCCGCCTGATGCTGAGCGGGTAGAGGTTTGGAAGAGCCCAGAGTCCTGGCAGTAGAGATACTATAGAAGAGTAATCAAATAATGGTAACGCTTCCCACAAAATGGTTCTTTAAACAAGATTGTGGGAAAGTGTGAATCCATCGGGACCCATAATGAGTAATAGAAACATCGATATTGAAAAGTCTGAGGTCTAATGGATCAGTGTGCTACAGCTTGCACTGCTGTGCTATCTTGCCGTCCCCAATGAACTAGTGAAAAACGGTACATGTTTCGGGATAAGCGTGCTGCTTTAATGCAGAATCTGATGTTTTTAAATTGTGTATTATAAGAAGGTTCGCTTTACCACTTGTGTTCTTCCATGAAAGGAAATAGATGGTATATCTTGGGCTCTATGTGAAGACTTCACTCTATCGTTTCAGACAAGTCATCTGTCAGCCGTAACCCAATGCTACTAATCCAATTGTCGGACTCAGCTCCAACGTGGATGTGATATTAGATCACTTGTCTGAAAGAGAAATGCACATCAGTAAACAGAGTGAGTCCTCTCTAGGACAATGAGGTTATCCAGATGGAGGTTAATGGCTTAGGATCACTGATCTAGACTGAGAGAAGCCAAATCCAGTTGATGTTTTCTTCACACACAACTACAGAGACAAGGTGAGTGTGCACTCTGGCGCCACCATCACACCTGTTTGGTCAACAAATGGTAAATCCAAGGACTTCAGTACTAAACCGTAATTCCAGTTTATTTAGACTGACAACACTCACAAGACAGCAGTGATAATATGCTTGTTAAGAATAGTAATGATACAGTACCAGTATTAAAGCTACACACTGACAGGTAATAGCTGACACTTACTGACCAGTGTGAGAAAGACGAACAGAAAAAGCTATAATAAATACACATATTTAAAGATAGAAAAGGCAATTACCAAAAGACAAACATTCTTAAGAATTATAAACATTACAAATTGAGCGAATATGGCAGAACTGTCAATAGCCTGAGTGCTTCACAAACATTTGTTAAAAAAATAAATATATAAACAAAATATAAATATATATATATATATAAAATCGGCTAGTGTCCGTGGGAGACTCGTGGGTGAAAAGGGGTACTATGATCTCATGAGACCAAAATGGGGCGTTGGCCTAAACACTGAGGGCTACGCTAGAACACGGAGGGCTACGCTAGAACACGGAGGGCTACGCTAGAACACGAAGGCTACGCTAGGCACAAATCCACACATCATCCTGAGAACACTAACCCACTGAGTAAAACAGGTAGTTATTTATGAGCGCATGTAGACGACCCAGGGGCAGAACCATCTTTCTCTTCCCCAGGACCCAGATGGGGCTGCGTACCGCAGGAGAGCAGACTGAAACACAAGAAAAGTCAAGCAGAGGAGTAACAAAGGTCCTCAGACAAACAGCGAAACAAAAAGCTTACAAAGCAAACAGTTTAAAGAAAACCCTTTTAATTGCTTGAACACTCAACTAATTAAGAATAATTTGACATTTAGTAAAAATATTGTGGTTGACCTTTGCCGCTGCGCTCATTTAATAATAACGTAGTAATTTAGCAGACACTCATAAGGGCAACTTATTGAATACATTTTCATACTCGCTTCACAAAAGGGAACCGTCACCCATTGCAACGGCGTTGCTCTACCAACTGAGATAAATTATATGTTTTATGTTGCCGTTCGGTTCGCACTGGTACCCCGTTTGTAACTGTTTATCTGAATGTACACATTGAAACATAAGGGGACAACCGGAAGAGACACGGGAATTGAACCGCTGTCTCGGGTGGAAAGGGGGGGTGAAATTGTGCTGACCTGCTGTCATCACCAGGCCAAAGGATTTGCATAACCTGTAAAAATGTTGTCTCAACCAGGAGGCTGAACTTTTCCCTTAAGTGGTACTTCAAGCAAGACAATTAACTTGAAGCCATCATTGAATCCATTATGAAACGACCACTAAAAGAACATTCCACAATGGAAATCTCAGTATACAGGCTTGAAAACATGTGGTTTAAGTCGAAAAGGGCCATCTATTATCACTGGTGAAACAGCAGACCTCATTCTCTATGGAGGAATGGTCCGATACTAATGGTCAATTCTAAGCGCTGTTACTTTGTAATCAAATACAGGAACTCATTCGTTTATTTTAGAGCCTATTTTCCCACTCATCTTTACGGGTTACATGACTTTATAAAAGCACCCTTTGTAGCAGCCATACACACATTTGCAATGTTTCCTGTGATTCAAAATGCACTTTAGACATGTTTGATTTGATAGAAGGCCTCTGCTTTTGGTTCTAATGGCAGACAGATGTGCCTTTTAGGACGCCGCAGCTCATCTCTGAGGGACCCTGAAAGCAGTTAACAGGACAAATGGGTGAGGAAACCTTCCCTTCAGTGCCATTAGCATCCAAACTTAAGAAGTCACCATGTGAGGCTCAGGACCGAGTTCCCAGTCCAGGCTGCAGCACTCAGCACCCAATCAATATTCTACTCTTCATGATTTGGGTTAACAGACAGATAGAGGGGTTTTTGTGCTAAATAAGAAAAAAAAAAAAACACAAACTCGCTGTCCGAATGTACAAAACTATATTTTATTGACAAAAACATAAAGACCTTGGCTGGGCATTTTCGGTCATTAACAAGCACTCCCAACATATTCTCACAACCCACCATACCCACACTTCTGGACAGATATTTAAATAGGCTGGAATCTGATTTGACATTCATAAGCTAATTAACGTTTACAGAACATGGGCAGGACCCATGTGTGAAGAACCAAGAGGAATTAACATATTTCACTTCAACGCTCGTTTGTGTCAGAGTTAATAATGTCCATTCGGCTGATGCTGCTCCTGAACACGGCCAGCTGTTACCAACCCACCACAAGTGACGTCTAGGTTCCACTTGCAAAATGCTTTGCTGTGGTGTTCTCTACAGAACCCATCACCGTAGGATGATTTTTTCCGGTCAGTGTTTGGCTTCCTGGCTTATCTGTGGCCTCATGGCCAGTAGCCAATCAATGGTCTCCTCCAGGAAGCTCATGTTGTAGTGAGTGGCGATGTTCCGGAACACTGTGATCTGCTCTAATAACGTCTGTGGATGGAGAGGAGTTAAGAAGATGCGTTTACACAATGGTTCAGCACCTGTACGTTTAGCAGAAACCAGGGGCTGGGTGTTTGAAATCAGATAAAAACAAAATATGGTTTGAAAAACCCAAACCTTGGTGGGAAAGGTGAGCTCAAAATCTCCTGCACAGGTGCAGTAGAGGGGCATATTGGCCTCCTTTACTCCTTTACACTTGGAACAGGCCTGTAATTGGAATGTGACATCAGACCCCCACTTCCTGACAGCCCGGGTCACAGAGAAGCCTTTGGTTTACAACAAGCCTCTGCATGTTGACATGGTTCCTTACCAGGTCCTGCAGAGTGTAGCTCATCAGTTTCTTCTGCAGGGCTTCCACCAGGGCCATTTCAATGGACTCGGTCTCATACTGGGCCTGGCAGTTGGAACAGAACCACTGAGGCAGAACAGAGCCGTCCTGGGAACACAGAGGAGATGGATTACATACTCCATGTTTGCAGAAATGAGCCGTCCGCACATAGGCACACAGACAATAAAAGCAATGCAGTAATTAGCGTATAAGCTGAAATCAAATAGGGCTGACTCACCTGGGCCACAGAGGGATCCTTGCAAAGGTCGAGGTCGCGGCAAAAGTTGCAGTGATGGCAGATGACCTCCGGTAGTATGTAGGAGTTGCAGGGGTCACGGAACTGGGCATGCTCAGAGAACTCCCCCACATCCACGAGTCGCAGCAGGTCCCTCTTTAACTTGTTCACCTGGTTGACTATGTTGCTGTCCAGGGAGAGGACCTACAGTGGGGCCCATTCAGTATATAAACATGGAGAGGACCTTCAGTGGGGCCCATTCAGTATATAAACATGGAGAGGACCTACAGTGGGGCCCATTCAGTATATAAACATGGAGAGGACCTTCAGTGGGGCCCATTCAGTATATAAACATGGAGAGGACCTACAGTGGGGCCCATTCAGTATATAAACATGGAGAGGACCTTCAGTGGGGCCCATTCAGTATATAAACATAGAAAGGACCTTCAGTGGGGCCCATTCAGTATATAAACATGGAGAGGACCTACAGTGGGGCCC
>JACXGK010015638.1:0-10167 GCA_016801125.1 Novumbra hubbsi | reverse complement strand
CAGTGTTGGAGTCAGATGGACATCAGGTAGCCAGCTGCCCAACCAGTGTTGGAGTCAGATGGACATCAGGTAGCCAGCTGCCCAACCAGTGTTGGAGTCAGATGGACATCAGGTAGCCAGCTGCCCAACCAGTGTTGGAGTCAGATGGACATCAGGTAGCCAGCTGCCCAACCAGTGTTGGAGTCAGATGGACATCAGGCAAGCGATCCCAGTCGGGCGGTCAGTCGGTGTTATGTAAACATGACGTGAGACTGAGAGAGTGGACTGCTGTTCGTTTACTCTGCTATTTATATCTGCTTGTCTTTCATGCATACCACTGGCCCAGTATGCAAACAAACTACATCCTATGCACATTCAAAGTCAACAAAGTAATGAATTGTTTGTGTTTGTTAGCAAAATGCTTATGTACCAGGGCAGTCTGGTAGCCCTCAAACAGAGCTGTGAGTCACCGGCCAGGCTCAACGTCGCTCTGTTTCAGGAAAGGAAACCCAGGAGTCTGGCCTTCCTTCCTGTATGTTGCCTGGTTCCATTTATACATAAGACACGTAAGAGGCTGTGTTCCTAGTACCAACCAGGTGATTCTGGTTCTGTGTTCCTGGTACCTACCAGGTGATTCTGTAACCGCTCAGCTTGTGGTGCAAAGGGTTAAGAATCAATTACACACACACACACACACACACACACTCTTTCTAGTTGTGGGTCCAGTTCATCGAGTCTGCTTGGGCTGGGGCAGTCAAACTGTCTTTTCCGGGTCATCCTTCTCGCCTCGGGAATGAACTGTTTGAACAGAGACTGTTGCCAACTCCTTAAGAAAATATTTTGCATGGGTTTACTTTGTATTCATAGAAAATGCAACTTCCTGCATGCTCTATCTATCTCTGTCTGTCCCTCCATCATGCTCTATCTCTGTCTGTCCCTCCATCATGCTCTATTTATCTCTGTCTGTCCCTCCATCATGCTCTATTTATCTCTGTCTGTCCCTCCATCATGCTCTATCTATCTCTGTCTGTCCCTCCATCATGCTCTATCTCTGTCTGTCCCTCCATCATGCTCTATCTCTGTCTGTCCCTCCATCATGCTCTATCTATCTCTGTCTGTCCCTCCATCTGCTTGACACTCTTTCTTCTTCCCTTCTAACCTTCCCTTTCTCTCTCTTTCTCACTCTCTCACTCTCCCACTGTCTTCTGCTCTGTTCACCTCAGCCTCTCTCTTTGTCTCTGGGTTTAGCGGGGGTTTCAGGGTACAGGCAGTTTGGTTTAGGTGAGGCTGCTGTATGTATGAGATGGATGGATTTGTGATGTGGGATGAGTTGTTTAGCTGCCTGATAGCGAGGAGCAGGCAGGAGAGGTGGTGTGGTGTGTTGGGCAGAATCAGTTAACGCTGGAAGTAAATCCTGAGGCTGAGTTCAGCCTGTCTCTTTCTGTCTTTTACCTCTCTCTGTCTTTTTACTCTCCATCTCTCTCACTGTTGCGTGAGCTAAATGTCGTAGCACAAGTTGGGTTTTAGACCTGCATTCAAGTCCATCACATTAAGCAGATAATATTATCTTGGAATGTCCTGTTATTTCTCCCGAGTGTAGAACGATCAGAATTTTCCACAGACATTTCAGGTACATTATAGTGGGTTCTGGATTAGATGTTGTGGGATCACGTCTCCTGCCCATACAATGTCCTTGCATCGCCTTAGAAACCGCAGTCTTTACCACCTGGTAACGGCAGTGACGGCATCAACCTTCTGTAATAACGATTTCAGGAAGTAATTTGTGGGCAATGTTCTATAGTGATACCATTCTGGTAGATGTATTTCTATAGTGCTTTTCACGCTTCGTTAATTCTCTCCATACTCACCACACCATACCAACAACAAGCAATAAACAAAACAAACCGATGATGTAAACAACATTAGCTTGACTGTTTTCGAGGACTAACGGTACGGAGACACACACACACGTGTTTCGGGGAGAGCACGTCATGCATGTGGTGGAACGCGTTGCTGACGTTTCTGCCGCAGGTCACGTCTGATCCCGGTGTCCCACGGATATCACGGATTTACTGACCGTCTGGCTCACTGTTGTACTGTAACGTGGCTGGTGGTGGGGAGGTGTGTGGCTGGAGGTGGGGAGGTGTAGGGCTGGTGGTGGGGAGGTGTGGGGCTGGTGGTGGGGAGGTGTGGGGCTGGTGGTGGGGAGGTGTGGGGCTGGTGGTGGGGAGGTGTGGGGCTAGAGGTGGGGAGGTGTGGGTCTGGGAGGTGTGTGGCTGGTGCCGGTGGGGAGGGGAGAGCAGGAGCGGTTAAAGGATTAGCGGCCATGACATTGTTGTACACAGTCTCCTCCTGTCTCCTTCCATCGCCCTCTTGTTATCTCTTCCCTGCCCCCTCCGTCTTTCTTCCTGTGTCTCTATCCCCCTCCTCCCTTGTGTGTGTGTGTGTGTGTGTGTGCGCGCGCCCAGTTGGTGTTAAGTGAAGGCTGCTATGTCTCCCCGGAACCAGACCATGTCATGGCGTCACGCGTCCCTGCTCTGACAGGCATGTGCTCCCAGCTACAAGCACACAGCGAGGCGTAGCGACACACACACAAAAATAAACACAGGCTTCTTCTAGCCTGTTTATGCCCGTCTCCCAGTGTATAAGACACAATCTGGTACCGGATCGGACTGCCTGAGTTCTGCAGGTCACAGGTTCAACAAGATGCTTCACAAAAAAGGGGGTCCTTGGAAGTATTAATTTAAATGATTATTATATTAATGATAACACTACCAGTTGTGCTAGTTTTAATGTACTACCTCAAGGTACTACCTCATCTCATCAGTCGTGGTAGTTTAATGTACTACCTCATCTCGTCAGTCGTGGTAGTTAAATGTCCTACCTCATCTCGTCAGTCGTGGTATCTAAATGTCCTTTGAGTGCCCAGATCCATCGCTGTATTATAATACGAATATATCACAAACCCCCAGAATGCCCTGTTGCTTGTATTGACCTGCCACCAATGAGAACATCAGTTATGCTAATGAACGATCATAATTGTTCCCCTGGGCTCACAGCTACAGTAACAGGTCAACCAGAGAGTTGTTCTTGTTTACATAGGGCCTCGATATTGATCCTCTAGGTTATAGACGTGTCCTAGGTAGTAATGAGTCTACGCATTGGTCATTATTGTTATAAACAATCTCCCTTTCTTTCCTTTTCTTTCTCTTTGCCTTTTTCTTTGTCTTTCTCTCTCTCTTTTTCTTCCTCAACAGGCGACAAGGCAAAACCCAAAATAAACTCGGAGGAGCTGCAGATCAGAAAGGTGAAGAAGAAAAAGAAGAAGAAACACAAAGAGGACGAGCGGGAGAAGGAGCGTTGGAGGGGCCCCAGGATGTACAGCCGGTCCAGCCAGACCACGTGTGCTGGCCTTCCCTCCAGAGAGCCCCACGCAGGCCTTCCCTCCAGAGAGCACCGTCACACCGAGTTCAAGCCCCCGCTCCCCGTCCACCACCATCACACCTCCGCCTCCGTCAAGCAGGAGAGGAACTCCGCCGGCCTCTCTCCGCCCCCCTCCGGGTCTCCGTGGAGCGGCGTGGGCGGTTGGGACTCGACCGGCCCTCAGTCCCCCAGGCAGCCGCCACGGCGCCCCCACCCGGGCTTCGAGGGCCTGGAGTTCGCCCGCTTTGTTCACGTGGAGGAACAGCCCAACGGCGGCGCCCTGGTGGCTCACGCCTACTGCGGCGAGGTCTCGGCCCTGTCCCCGGCGGAGGTGCAGCGGTTCGCCCAGGAGTTTGTGACCCTGGCCTTCAGCGAGAACCCGTCCACCCAGGCGGCCCACTACGTGATGGGCATTGTTCACGGGGCCGCCTCCTACCTGCCCGACTTCCTGGACTACTTCTCCTGGAAATTCCCCTCGGCGCCGGTCAAGATGGAGATCCTGGGGAAGAAGGACATAGAGACCACCACCATGCTCAACTTCCACAATCAGGTGAGGATGCTGGCCCGGTCCGTTTAGCCTCCCGGTCCGTTTAGCCTCCCGGTCCGTTTAGTCTCCCCGTCCGTTTAGCCTCCCGGTCCGTTTAGCCGCCCGGTCCGTTTAGCCTCCCGGTCCGTTTAGCCTCCCGGTCCGTTTAGCCGCCCGGTCCGTTTAGCCTCCCGGTCCGTTTAGCCTCCCGGTCCGTTTGATAATCTGCTGTATGAAGACTTGCGCTCACCGTTTAAAGCACCTGTTAACGGATTTGTAACGTTGATTAAATGGCGTATGGATTTTTACGTAGATGGATGTATCTGAATGAACAGACGTCTGTAAACCTTTTGTGTGTGAACCTGGTGTAGGAGCCACGCTTTTATAACGTGTCCCTGGTTTCCCCGGGAACGCTGGGCTCGGGAAACGGCTAACGATAAGACATGTGTGAAATGAAATCCACTTAGGGATATCTTAGGAATTGCTCTTGTAATGTTGAGAGGGCCATAAGCTGACGTCCACCAGGCCCATTTGAAGGGTTTTGTTCTGTGCAGATGATTGAAACGCATCCGCTCATCCTCAGGCTACGCCGCTATCAGGGAAGTCCATCCGCTCCGCGAGCCAGCGAGTGGCAATGAACAGATCATTTTTCTCCTTGCGCTTCTCCAAAATCCAATATGGAGCCCTTTAACAAAGGCTCTCAAGGGCTTCAATCCAAATGGCGTCCCTGTCTCCTACGTGGCGCATTGGCCCAGGTGGAATGTAGTGCACAGGATAAGGAGTAGGTCGTCGCTTGGAATGTGACCCTAGGAGATCTAATCAAATCGCAGTCTCTTCCCAGACCCCTCAGCTTCAAATGCTCGCCAACATGGAACAAAGCCTGATTCTAAAACTCTGAAACAATGCTTCCTCTCTTGACGTTTTCAACCCCCATGATGTAATGCACTAAATGTAACGTAATCCGAAATTTGGCGGTAGAGGCACTGAACACGGGATACTGGGTCCAGATATATTCTGGCGTGATTATTTGGGATTTAATCACAACCTTTCCCAAGCTCAACCTTTGAGTTGGTACAGTGGCATTGGGGGATTCCTGTCTCCGGGCGAGCAGGCAAGGAAGCCGAATGCCTCCTCTCATATTCTGGACCTGGTAACGATCGTTCTTCTGCTGCTAATCTGCTAGAAACGAGGTGGACTTATCGCACGTGTGTGTGTGTGTGTGTCACTCTCAGTGCTTCAGGCAACTGCTTTATTGTCCTCACATCATTATGTTCTGATTGTCTGTAGTTCACATTGCTCCTGTAGCCTTCCGGGAACAGATTAGCGTCCCACAGCAACACATAGGAATAGTAGACAGTATTTGGTCAAACTATATAAACGTATTAACTACCGATTCAGCGTGAGTGCGACGACGTTACGCGCGATTGAGTGGGTTTAGTTCTCATGTAACTTTGGCTGAATGGACAGAAAAGAGCGAGCGCGCTGGTGGAGGAAGCCGTGTAGCAGACACGCAACACTCGACTACAGAATTAGAAGACAATATTCATCAACAAATAACATTGAGTTTATTGGATGGAAGCGTCTAGAGAAGCTAGTTAGCTAAGCTAGGCAGCTACATGCTATTTGCTTAACACACCATTTTCTCCACTCCCAACCGCCTTTTGATTCCACAACACGACTTTTTTTGTGGCCAAATAGTTTTCCCGTAACATTAATTCAGTAGATATATATCATCTTCCCTCGAATGTGACTTTGATCCACTAGCTAATGGTAGTATATATTGCGTCATTCTGACTGGCTAGTCCCCACCACGCTGTACCACTTTGATTGACGATTGTAAACAAACACGTGTGAAGGAGCGCATGTTTTAAAAACGACATAGACTTGTATATTTTTCAATGAAGGTATAACATCATATGTAAACATTTGAGATTGGAATTTTAATAGTATTTCGACATATAATATTCAGGTTTATTTCAACCCCTAAAAAATACATACATATAAAAATTGGGGACAGAATTTACCACACACAGAAGTACTGTAATACAAAATTACTTTCAGATATTCTAATATTTAACTATCTGTGAAAGGGCAGCTCTGTGACTGACAGCTGTTGGCCTTAATGTACACATACAGGATAGTGTCCCCACAAGAAGACTGATTATCTCCGGTCCTGACACACACACACACACAAGAGAGGCCCATTTAGTGTCTTAATGATTTCATATAATTAACACTAGTCATTTTGGGTGTGAAGTATCCCATATTACTTAAGTATACTGCCCATATACTCCTTAAATTATGGGACGTGGTGGAACTGCCGAAGTAAATAGCTCGCTAACATGCCGAGTTTGCTAGAAACAGGCCACAATGTAATCGGTTGGCTGAACGCATTGTAACGCTTACCTAGTCTACTAGTGTAGGTTTCTGTTGGATACACGGTGTGACAGAGCCTGTGGTTGGTTGAATACGGACAGACATTGTGGAAAAGCACTCTGAAGTGTCCTCAAAGTTCA
Organism: Novumbra hubbsi; assembly: GCA_016801125.1. NCBI lineage: Eukaryota > Metazoa > Chordata > Actinopteri > Esociformes > Umbridae > Novumbra > Novumbra hubbsi. The sequence continues at coordinate 3,723 of JACXGK010015638.1, read as the reverse complement.
GCTAGAAATTCCTTGGCTCTGTTCCTGGCTGTGTTTGCCAACTGTACCCCCTAAGGCTCCTCTGGTTAAAATGGGAATTGTAAAACGCCAGCAACTTCCCTCCATATACAGCTGCCACCCGCTAAATGAACGGTCTGCCTCACACACTTCCCTGTTAGAGCAATGGTCTACAGTAGCAAAACTGGGCTAAACATTTAGGGGCGACTGAATCGCTGAACCGAGACGTAAAAAGCACATCAACGAAACGAGACATGAAAACACATTTAATTCCACGTAGCTGCCAACTTATTTTAGAGTCTATTCCTGCCTATTCGATTGGAAATTCACCACATAATGACATGTGGATACTAAAGGATGTTTGCTTTTCTTTTGGTCATGAAGGTTCATTTCTTTTCTGTCTGTTTTTATGAATATTAACATGTATAAATGAATAAGGTTATTACACTGCCCTGTTTTACTAGTGTGTTGACTACAAAATAATATTTGAAACGGACATGATGGAGTGGGTGGAAAGCAGAGACAACAAACCTTGGAGACCACAGCAGGATCCTGGCCATTTGAAGTAACTTAGCAACATCACTGGTGAACCACCAAAGGCACACTTGTTGTCTTTTTCTAAAGATGCAGAGTTCAACATTTTTCCCTGCCGCAAGTCGCCCCTTAATATTCATAAAGCGTCTCTGAGTCAAAGCGCTGATCAAGGATAATATCCTGCCGTCAATGTAATATCCATTATGATCCATGTAAAAATCTCCCTCTGAGACACTTTCACTTTAAAGGCTTTCAGGTTAGCCTTTAAAACAGACGCTCCGAGCCGCTCCGTTCGCGGGGCCACGTGTGAACCCCGTCTGCATCTCAACTACTCGGACACGATCAGGTCACAGGTCAAGGTCACAGGTCAGCACAGTAGGTGTGTCTGTCTGTCTGTTCCTGTCAGCCTGAAGCTCTTGCAGATCAATGTCCCATCAGTTCTCTGCTTCTCTCCCAGCCTCCAGGGTCTTCCCTCTACACACACACACACACAGCCAGCTGGTACGAATGCCAGCACACACCCTACAGACCATTGGCAGCCTGTCTATTAGGGGCGTAGGCCAACTTTATATTTTATAACTGCATGGGGGGGGGGGGACTTGGGCAACGTAACCTGGCGTAAGCTCACAGGTAAAACGTACATCGTAGGGTACAACCAAGGATGTGGAACTGGATTCCTAGGCTGGGCTTCGTAGAGTTTAAGACGTATGCTGAAAACCGCTAAGGACACTCAGTGAGCGATGTGGACTGTATCTGTGGAGTCAGAACCACGCAGCTCCTCCACTTCTTCACCGTCCTGTGTCTCCGACCTAGTGTTTATCTCCAGATTTGAGGTTCACTCGCTCGTAATCAGATAAATGACCGCCTGATTGGCTATGTTCAGCAAAATAGCAATCTAGCTTGCTGCTTGAATCAAAGAAGATAGAAAGTGATTTTGCCTATAAACAGACAAGACACTGGGTATGGACTAAACAAAATAAAAAACAGTCGACATGACATCATTACTCTCATCAAATTAATCTGAACTGGATATGCAAATAACTAGGCGTTTGTCTTGCAAACATGGACTTAACCTTTATGGCAAATATCGTTTTTAGTATGCCTGATTGCTTTTTTCTTTTTTTGTCTAATAACATACGTACTTTAAATTGAGTTGGGGATTAACTGGTTCACCATCGCCCCCCCTCCTAAGCTGCTGTCCGAGACTCTATTTCGGTCAATTCATCCTCTTTGTATTCTGTTTCAAACAAGTCATTCTCTCGCCCGGAAAGTGTTCTTCCGGAGCCCGAGGTGATTTGTGTTTTTTTCCTTTATCTCCTAAGCAAATAAAGTTTGATTTTATTATGTTATATATATTTGTATATATATGTATATGAAATGGTTAACATGCATTCTAGCCAACGAATGCTAACTTTTGTGTACTGCCACCGACTTTGACTTGTACACTTCCTCTTCCTAAAAAGAACCAGCGGTTTGATACACTTGTGAATAAAACTGACCGGTAAACACTGGAAGTACCTGTGTATTTGAAAGAGATTTATATTGCGAAAATTAAAATGTAACTTTGAGGAATAAATCATTGTCAGGTTTATTGACGTAAACAACACCATTATTCCGATTATTCTTTAAATCTACTTTCAAACCTGTCCATATCAGTTGGTCGCGTTGGCGGAAGGGTTGCATTAATGAGATTCTAGCAATTGTATCACATGACTTCTGCAGCACAATGTTGAAATCAATGGCTGGGATCGCTGTGTATTCATTGAGTTGGCTCTCTGTAAAGTGTATCATGAATAAAGTAAGCAATGCAGTCACTCACTGTCATTATGTAAAAAGGGATTTTAGACTTTGAAATTCGAAACGCACAACCAGTGAAATACCTCAAAGTGCCAGCTGGACTGCCGTCTCTCCATAATGCAAGATAATAGCTAACTCATTTGACGATTTTTTTAGTTTGTTTTTGAGAAATATACTGTCTTGCAACATATTTCGACGAGTTAACGTGTGTTTGTTGCACTGCCTCCATAATGCAAGATCCTACTCCCCTGTTGCTAGTTGGGCCATATGTTCCAGGACGTGGTCGGGATTCAGTCGGCGAGCCATCTGCGAGCTGTAACATTTTTGGGTTGTGGTCAAACGTGAAAGCATAGTTAGCTAGTGTAACCAGCTGGCTCGTGTTTGACATTGGCCTTCGCTCTGAAACCGCTATTATTAGAAATACGTAGCGCTTTGTGGTCATTGCTAGCAACAGTTATTTTGCCAGGTAAGTATGCTAACGACGCTTTAGAAAAACCCGAAGTGGGAGCAGTAGGGGTTAACTGTACCTCTCAGCCGCGTAATAACCGAGGTTAACTGTCTCTCAGCCGCATACAAACCCGGGTTAACTGTCTCTCTCAGCCGCATACTAACCGGGGTTAACTGTCTCTCTCAGCCGCGTAATAACCCGGGTTAACTGTCTCTCTCAGCCGCGTATTAACTGGGGTTTTCACCTAGTGGGCTCGGGTGTTCGAACCAACCGCTAAATGGTATGATGGGAATCGGCGACGCCACTGACATCCCACCCTGCTTCAGGAACTATAGTTGACCCGAGAGAGAGAGAGAGAGAGCTCTGTAGATGTGCGCGGTGAGGCTTTAACCGTGTCGATGACTGCGAGGCTTTTCTAATGGCTGAGGGGCGGTGAGCGAGGCGTGTGAGTAGGTGTTACTCATCACTGGAAACGATGTCTCCCAGGATTATTGTTGCTCTCTCCTTATGGCGCCCTTCTCTCCCGCCCTCGCTTGAGCCTGTGTTCTTTGACGTTCCCCGAGTTCCCTAGCAACAAGCGTTTTTATCCCTGAAAAAGTGTGTGTCTGTGTGTGTGTAGTTGGGTGGGGGGCACTGACTGCAGATGATGATGCCATGTTCTTTTAGAGGAGAAACCTTGTCATTATCTCCCGTTGACCTTTTGGAGAAATGTTTCTCCCTGGTTTTTGCGGTGAATTATTTTCCCGTCATTGGTTTTTATAGTGTCCGTCACAATTTCAGAATTACAAAATTCTTTATTAGCTAAGTACACTTACACACATCGTGAATTTCGCTTGGTGTAAAAGGCTGCTGGTCATAAACTGTTTATGTGTGTTGTGAGTTTTTGTATGTGTGTGATGTTTATATGGACCTGATGTCTCCACAAAGATTGGGGGGGGGGGGGGGGT
>JACXGK010015637.1:0-10301 GCA_016801125.1 Novumbra hubbsi | reverse complement strand
GCGTTACTACGTAGCTTTTGGCTTTCCAGCCTTTATTAGTGATCTCGATATATATATATGTATATATCGGTACATCAGCAAATCAACTCCTTGGCGTTCCCACTACGAATCAGTCCATCGATTCAGTTCAGGAGTTGCTCCCTCAAGTCGTGCGTTTGGATCCTCACCACCGCCCTGTTCAGGCACAGCCCTTACAATATTAGTCTATATCTACTACTATATACTACTAGATACTATATCTATTATTATATAGATATCCATTATAATATCAAGTTTAAATCTATAATAAAAAAGTCTATATTCATTATAATATCAAGTTTATATTTACTATAACATCCTGTCTGTATCCATTATAAGTCATTATATTAAGATGGAATCTGAGAGAAAGAGAAGTCCATCACCATTCCATTAAACCGTGAACACAACATGTTTACTTCTTATGTTGAATCCTTGACAAAACATGAAACAGGACACAGTGTGATCACCTGCATAGGAGGCTACTGTCATCAGGATATATTTTATTCTACAAAACACACAGTTTCCGACACACAATACTTTCTTTTGACAGGTCTCGGAGTGGGTTATCTAGCCCACACGTTATGTTCGAGGATAAAAAACAAAGATGCAGTACCCAGATCTGACCACCTGGGGGTAGTGCAGTATTCAGAGTGGCTTTGCCCTGGAAGAGCTGCGAGCTGCGAACATAAAAGCGCTGTTTCCGCAGACAACACAGGCTGCCTCTTAGAAAGGAGATTACGTTCCCTGCAAATCTGGAATGTTTTCTGTGATTTACTTAAAGGGAAATTCCACTGTAAACCACAGTTTGTGGTGTCTACCTATGTAAATATGAGAGATTAGAGGTGTTTCCTTGAGGTATCTGGGAATATAGAAATGCTCGTACTTGCATTGATTGAGGAAAATCCCAATTGTGATGGCATACATTATATGTGAATTCCATATTAACGGACATACAGAAGTAAAAAGACACATGGTTGAATTCCCTTTAATTTCTAATAGTATTCAAGACATTCAACCTTCTCCGGCCAATACCGTTTGTGATTAAATATTTCAAGTGGCACCAAAAACGATTTAGATTTTTAGGGTCATCCAGCATTCAGTTAGGATGAACTGTAAGTGACCATTTTAGAATAGACAAATACAACGTTATAACAAAACATTCAGCAAAAGGATGCAGTTGTTGTTGTATATTTTACTGCAGAGGGCAGCGTTTTAGGTGGATGAGTGTTTTGGAGAGAAATCCAGAAAGCACCAGGCAACTGCATGCCTCAACTGACTACATTTCAGGTTCCCATAAATATTTATTTGTATTAACTTCCCTGGTGTATAGTGTTTTTAAAATAAAAAATATATATATTGAGTATTGCTCAAAGTATTGCTCAAATGAATAACTGTAAGTAATATAATAATAGCTTTTGCAAAGTACTGTATATTTGTGTATGTGTTTATAAAGATCTCTCTTTTGTTAATAAAACCTCCCCACTAAAGTCGACAGGAAATAGTCAAGTAAATCCTGATTTTAAATACTCCCAATAATAAAATGAGACAAATGAGAGTCTTTATCACAGTATGAAATGTTTGTATTATCATTGTATTATTCCGTACATTAAATTGTACACAAATTGTTTTGTATGATTTTAATACTGCAACGAAAATCCACTCACAGCCGTGTCTAGATGCCCCCCCTGCTTCTAGGTTTGCATCTGCGGAGTGGAATTCCATGATCAAGAAGGGTCCTGATAACAGAGCACCCATTGGCGGTGGTCTCAAGCTAGAGTTTAATGCAAGTCACAACATGGCGGCCATTTTGTGTTCATAAATCAGAACCCATGCGGTGATGCTGTGTCAAAACCCAGTAGTGGCTCTGTGATGCCCACTGCGGCTGGAGAGTCAGCTAGCGCGGCGGTGTTAGCCACGGGTCTGACCAAGGAGTCACTGAGAGCAGGGCACGTTAGCGCCACGCTAGCCCAGTGAGTCCAGCATGGCGAGCTAGCCCAGTCAGCCCGTCTTCACGCCTGTCGGAAAAGCTCGGCTGTCAAACGCACCACGGCCGAGCGGGCGCGTCTCCCCCAACCCCCCCGGCGTGACGACGACAGACAGACCGCAGAGAGCAAGCTTCAACGCCGGTTCAGTCAGGCGAGTGAGACCCCCCTCCTCCCAAACACACACCCCCCCAGTAACAAATAGGACATGGCATGCCAAGGACTGAGGGACGGAAGGGAGAGGTGCACTCTGTCCACTGTGAACTCCTGCTGGAACGAGAGAGACCACAAAAGAGATAAGAGTGAGAAAGGAACAGAAAGAGATAAGAGTGAGAAAGAGAGACTACAAAAGAGATAAGAGTGAGAAAGAGAAAGAGAGAGAGACTACAATAGAGATAATAGTGAGAAAGAGAGAAAGGAACAGAAAGAGGCAGTGACACACAAGCACAGAAAAAGAGGCAGTTACACACAAGCACAGAAAAAGAGGCAGTTACACACAAGCACAGAAAAAGAGGCAGTTACACACAAGCACAGAGAAAGAGGCAGTTACACACAAGCTTTGCCCAGACCATGGACTTCTAAGTCCTCCTCTGGGTTCATTTAAATTTGAGTAACTTAGCAGAGACTCACATCCAGGGAGACTTGTAGTACTGAGTTGGTATACTTACATACATATACTTATACTTACATGATTTGTTATGAACCCAATGCTTCATAACAAATCATCCCGCATCCATAATACGGGGAATTATTAAAACACTCAAATATAGGTTGCTCCAAAATAAATTAACGAATGGATAAATGAATGTTGTCACTGTCTTCACACAACAATTCATCTTTATTATTTTGAAAAATTACATTACCTTTTTTATAACTTTATGTAATGATATTAAAACACAATGGTCATATTTTAATAGAACAGAATGCTTCATAGCTAATTGTTATATAATTTTTGAAAACAACAATAATTTCAGAACACTAGTCTTCTAATTTTTTAAATTATTTTATAAGATGTGACTCCATACATGACACATGTACTCAAAAAAATACTAAAAGATGTAGTTTCGACCTCATGGTGGCCCCTGCAGATGACCTTGCCCCTCCTGACCTAGCCTAGCGTTATAAAGTGGCCCCTGCAGATGACCTTGCCCCTCCTGACCTAGCCTAGCATTATAAAGTGGCCCCTGCAGATGACCTTGCCCCTCCTGACCTAGCCTAGCGTTATGAAGTGGCCCCTGCAGATGACCTTGCCCCTCCTGACCTAGCCTAGCGTTATAAAGTGGCCCCTGCAGATGACCTTGCCCCTCCTGACCTAGCCTAGCGTTATAAAGTGGCCCCTGCAGATGACCTTGCCCCTCCTGACCTAGCCTAGCATTATAAAGTGGCCCCTGCAGATGACCTTGCCCCTCCTGACCTAGCCTAGCATTATAAAGTGGCCAAGATGCTCCCATATCTCTATCCCAGAGCCCCAAAACAAACACACATCTACACATTAACACATAAAATAAAAACTTGCAAGTAGCCTGTGTGTGCGTGGATAACATAACAAGGGATTTTATGCTTCAGCGGTAAAAGGATCAGAAAAGACAAAGTACAAATGGAGAAAAATGAAAAAATCAATGTCCTTTGTTTGATTGTATATCCTCTGTGAATGTGTGTGTGTTAGTGCGAGTGCTTAGTTCTGTTTGTCCTTCGTGTGTGTGTGTTACTTCACATCTGAGCATGTAGGACGAGGAGTGTGCTCGCGTCTCTGCTCGTCCCACACAGAGCGGGTCAGGCATCCATTTTAGGTTGCCTCTAATCCTCTGATCCACAGCCTGAGTGCGGTCCTACATTTTGTGAGGGAGGCATCTAGTGACGAGCAGTGATGGGACTTCTGAGCAACCATCCGCTAGCAGTGGGAGAGATTACGCAGTGCTGCTTTCAATGTAGCTTTCAATGCTGCTCCTCCAGGCTACATGTGTATGCCTACACCCTATTACACCCTACTACACCCAACTACACCCTACTACACCCAACTACACCCTACTACAGCCTGCTGCACCCTACTACACACAACTACACCCTACTACACCCAACTACACCCCACTACATCCTACTACACCCAACTATGCCATACTACCCCCTACTACACCCAACTACACCCTACTACACCCTACTGTTCCTTTCCTGTAACACAAAACCAAATTCTGACGCTTAATTCAAATGCCTAATCCTAAAAATAACCTAAATTCTAACACTAACAACAGACCAAACTGAAAACCGAAAACATAATTTTGGGTTAGACATATATCATGTACACACACTAATGTAGGTTTTTCTATCCTTGTAAGTACCAAAAACTGTTGCCTATTTTCCCTAACCTAAATAAATGTACCTTTATGACTACCTAATGCCTTAGCCCAAAATGGCTAAATCTAAAATTAAACCTAATCGTAGGTTTTACCTCAAACCCAGAAAGGCCATGGTGGCCTGGTCTAATGGGACCTGTTATTTTACCTTGTCGGCTCAAATATCAGGGACTGACTGATCATTACGAGAACCCCTGGTTAGAACCCCTGGTTAAAACCCCTGGTTAAAACCCCTGGTTAGAACCCCTGGTTAAAACCCCTGGTTAAAACCCCTGGTTAAAACCCCTGGTTAAAACCCCTGGTTAAAATGAAGGTCCAGAGTGTCAACAACACCCCAGGTTCTGGACACTGGCATGTATCCAGTGGAAACGCCACTGCACTGGATCGACAAGGACGTCATGAAATCTCCCATGATCCCTACAGAGGGAAACCAGCGAGGAAAGAGACACCATTGCAACACAATCCAGCGGTGCATAATTTTGCCTGTTTCCTTCACTTGTCTGTCCTCAGACGCAAAGACGCGAAAGCTCGAGGAGTAGATAGGCTGATAGATGTCTAGAGACATCCTATACAAGTCTATACCCTTTATATAAGTCAGACTGTCATATTTATGCATTTTATGTGACACAAATTATTGTACATTGAATATTGTGGTGGCAAATGTTCTTACAGACAGATCAAAAACTGGGCACACTCGCATTTGCACACGGACACAAACAAGTGTAAACGCTTACTTCATGGATGTACTTCTACTAATTATGGTGTTACTGTGGTGTTCCACTGCTATTATTAGTAGTATACGATTATACATTTTTCCCATATTGACGTTTCTTTCACCTCTCTCAAATTTGTAATAGCCAATTTAAGATTTAGATTTCTACAGCACCTGCACAGCAGCTGAAGACATACTTCTTCCAAGCTTTTCTGAATATTATCACATTGCTCGCTTAACAAGAATGTTTTGGCTGGTACACACGCAGTGAGGAGACTACATTCCCCAGCCAATGGTCATTGTTTAGTTTGCAGGCACCTGTCAGGCTTATATGGAGAGCCAGGAAACCCCAAAGCAGGAAACAACAAGAGTTAATTTGATGCATAGCGTCTAGGAAAAACTAAGGTTGAAACCTACGAAGAAACCTTAAGAGGAGCAGAATGTTATAATTCTCCTCAGTAGAGAGAGGGAGCTGAATTTTATAATTCTCCTCAGCAGAGAGGGGGCAGAATGTTATAATTCTCCTCATCAGAGAGAGAAAGGAAGCATAATGTTATAATTCTCCTCAGCAGAGAGAGAAAGGAAGCATAATGTTATAATTCTCCTCAGCATAGAGAGAAAGGAAGCATAATGTTATAATTCTCCTCAGCAGAGAGAGAAAGGAAGCATAATGTTATAATTCTCCTCATCAGAGAGAGAAAGGAAGCATAATGTTATAATTCTCCTCAGCAGAGAGAGAAAGGAAGCATAATGTTATAATTCTCCTCATCAGAGAGAGAAAGGAAGCATAATGTTATAATTCTCCTCAGCAGAGAGAGAAAGGAAGCATAATGTTATAATTCTCCTCAGCAGAGAGGGGGCAGAATGTTATAATTCTCCTCAGCAGAGAGAGAAAGGAAGCATAATGTTATAATTCTCCTCAGCAGAGAGGGGGCAGAATGTTATAATTCTCCTCAGCAGAGAGAGAAAGGAAGCATAATGTTATAATTCTCCTCAGCAGAGAGAGAAAGGAAGCATAATGTTATAATTCTCCTCAGCATAGAGAGGGAGCAGAATGTTATAATTCTCCTCAGCATAGAGAGGGAGCAGAATGTTATAATTCTCCTCAGCATAGAGAGGGAGCAGAATGTTATAATTCTCCTCAGCATAGAGAAGCGCTGCTCCAGAAGTCTTTGATGTTCCGCAAATTTCAAATGTCATTATAGCCACAAACCCCCCACCCTCCTTTCCTCACCCCCTCTACTCCACCTCTCCCTCTACTTCCCCTCCTCCCATCTTCTACTCCTCCTCCCTCTCTCCTTCTCCCCCTCTCCTCTCACTCACTACTTCTCACTCCTTCCCCTCTTATCTTCACCAAGGACCCTCTCACTCCTTCCCCTCTTATCTTCACCAAGCCCTCCTCTCACTCCTTCACCTCTTATCTTCACCAAGCCCTCCTCTCACTCCTTCCCCTCTTATCTTCACCAAGCCCTCCTCTCACTCCTTCCCCTCTTATCTTCACCAAGCCCTCCTCTCACTCCTTCCCCTCTTATCTTCACCATGCCCTCCTCTCACTCCTTCCCCTCTTATCTTCACCATGCCCTCCTCTCACTCCTTCCCCTCTTATGTTCACCATGCCCTCCTCTCACTCTTGAGCTGTTCTTGTGTTTGCGACTTAAAGCTTGGCCGATGGAGGGAATCCTGCAGGGGTCAACAGTTCATTGGTGTGTGTGTGTTTGTTTGTGTTTGTGTGTATTTGTGTGTGTTTGCATGTGTGAAGGCCAGCAGGTTGGCAATGGGGTATAATCTTAGTCTTTTTTGTGTACTGGAGGTACTGCGCAGATCAGAGACAGGTTTGTGTTGGCACATGCAGCTGTATCCTCACTATGCTCACTGTGATCTTATTTAACGTCTTGTGACAGGCTCAGGATGGTTAGTTTGATCCACCACTGGAGTTGACCCAGTATGTTGCTAGGTACCGCCACAGCTGGGGCAGTAACACCACTGGAGTTGACCCAGTATGTTGCTAGGTACCGCCACAGCTGGGGCAGTAACACCACTGGAGTTGACCCAGTATGTTGCTAGGTACCGCCACAGCTGGGGCAGTAACACCACTGGAGTTGACCCAGTAGGTTGCTAGGTACCGCCACAGCTATGTTGTTTTGTCTGTTTTCTTGGGGTTGTGGTTCAGTTCTTAGGCGAGGTCCAGAGAGCTCAAGAGCAGGTTTTCATCAAAGTCAAAGTCTGTACTTTGCGCTGTTATTTTTCTCTTAATCTTGACAAGTCTTCCTGATGCTGAAAAACACCCCCAGAGCATTATGCTGCCACCACCATGCTTTACATTAGGTATGGTATTGGCCAGTTAATGAATGTTGACTGGTTCCTCAAGACGTGGCAATTGGTATTAAGGTCAAATAATAAAATCTTGGTTTCATCAGAGGATTGACTCAATCCTGTCTTGGATTGGGGATTGGACGTGAATTACTGAAACCAGCCATCAAAACTTTGGTTGAAGACCCATCCATCTAAGGGTACCTTTCCTCAAACTGCTCATGGATTCCTATCTGTTCCTTCCTCCCCCTACATTCATCTATTACTCCATCCATCCATTTATTCACCCATTCATCCATCCATTCACCAATTCATACATCCATTCATACATACCCAAACCCTCCATTAATTATTACATCCCTCCATCCATCTTTCCATCTATCCATTCATCTATCCATTCATTCATTCATCCATCCATCTATTCATTCATCCATCCTGTCCTCCATCCATCCATCAGTCATCCTCCATCCTATTCTGTTGTCCTAACTGAAATTCACAGGAAGTGAGGAGAATTAAAACAGCCTGGTAACCGATTGTTTTGTGGGTCAGAGGTCATGACAGAGGGGCTGTCTAGTTGCCTTGGCCTTGGGCAGGGGTCAAAGGTGAGACTGGGGTGGCAGCTGGGACCAAAGGGGGGAATTGAGGGGTGAAGGGGGAGCACAATCAAATCACAGAGCCGTGACTGACGAGCTGTCAATGCCCCCCCCCCCACATACACACACACACAGACACCAACACAACACTTCACACCCCAGGACCCATCGCCCACAGATAGATCCCCCAAGGACCCACCACCCACAGATATATCCACCCCAGGACCCAGGATCCAGTGGAGGGTTGGGTCCAACCTTCTGTCCATTCTGACGTGTGCCTCAAAGAACGGGCTGGTGTGAGAGCATCACCTTGTCACCAGTGGCTGTCAAACAACGGTGTGTGTGTGTGTCTTGGGGTGGAGGATCAGTTGACAGTGACTTGACTCAACAGAAAAACAAAAAGAGAGACAATCACTTCTTCAGTGCTGATGTATCTGATGTGTAGAATGCTGGCTCCATCAGTTTTTACACATTTCCCCCCAAACTCCAGCCTGCACCTCAAAACCAATTCCTCTGCTTTTGACCTTTGACATTTTTAAGAAACTGCAACACCTCACTTCCAGACAAGAATTGCCCTTCTTCTTCTTCACACTTCTTGAGGAAAACGTCTCTCTGTGGACAACACACCCCTGAACCAACGGCATCCCTGAGTCCTGTCCTCTGAGCGCGTGCAGATCAACTGGCGGCTGTGTGGACCGTCCCATCCAACCTCAGCCCTCACCCAATGAGCTGTCCCGGTCGGCTTTGAGGCGGACGCGAGAGGAATGCACCGCAGTTTTCATGTGGTGCTTTAAGAGGCGGGCCAGTCGTGACACAACTTCCTCTGAAGACATCTTTGTTATGAGGGTGTGGTTTCAGTTACTAGACAGGTAGGTGTCCAGGAGCTGATGGGAGGCAAGACTCCAGCCGACAGACTCTGGAGTTATAGATAACTGATAATTACTGGGTGCTGGTAACACACACCAAGACTATCGAGGGAATCATAGTAAAGATGTTGACACACTGTAATATACTGTGCGCAGAGACCCTGTTACGTTGCCTCCATCTTCTTTATTTTCCACTCAACCCTCATTTGTGTAATTCTTTTTAGAAAATTGTATTAAAAAAAGATCTGCACTTAACTCCAGTTCCCATCGGAAGGAAAAATACGTTTGTCATTGAATAGGAAGTGTCCACATCTCGCTTCCCCCGGTCTTTCTGAAACAGCGCTGGGGCAGAGAGAGATGTATCCCTTCCTCATTCTCAGGCTGGTAGCGAGAATTGTCAAGCTGTGCTCTGGAGCTTGTCAATATTTTCATCATCTTTACGACAGAAGTGTTGGGGAAGACTAGGCTCTAGCAAACAATGAATACCGTTAAGCGAACAAATGAATGATGCCTCTTTGTCTCTATCTTTCCTGTTTGTGGTGCCTCTGTCATCCCTAATCTGTCTCTCCTCTCATCCCTTCATCATCTCTCATCCTTCTCCCTCTCTTCTCTCATCCCTTCCTCTATCCACACCCTTAATTTTTTACCCTCCCTTTCTGTCTCTCTCTCCTCATCTATCTCTCTTCTCTCTCTCTCCTCATCTATCTCTCTTCTATCTCTCTCCTCATCTATCTCTCTTCTCTCTCTCTCCTCATCTATCTCTCTTCTCTCTCTCTCTCTCTCTCTCTGTCTTGTGATGTTACTAATGGTTTCCACATACTCTTCCTCCTCGTCCTCCATCTCTGACACATACTCTTCCTCCATCTCTGACACATACTCTTCCTCCTCATCCTCCATCTCTGACACATACTCTTCCTCCATCTCTGACACATACTCTTCCTCCTCATCCTCCATCTCTGACACATACTCTTCCCCCTCATCCTCCATCTCTGACACATACTCTTCCTCCTGGTCCTCCACCTCTGACACAAACTCTTCCTCCTCATCCACCACCAGACGTTTACCATTTTACAACACAAGTGCAGCGCAGTGTGAAATGTGATTTAGTGAGTGAGAAGTGTGTTTAGAGTTTTGCAAACAAAGTCAATGCAATTTGAAAATGGTGTCTAACTATTTCAATTTGTTTAAGGTTTTGCCAAAAGAGTGACTGATTCGACCAAATTGGTTTAGGCCACTGAGAATTTGGTTCAGATAATGGGGTTTAGGGTTTTAGCAATTCAGAAAAACTGTAATATTTATATTGTAGGTATTTTTCTTGCCATCAAAGAGCTGAAATAATGAATGAGAGCCTCCCTGTTCCTTCTGAATAATGCAAACGTTGCCATGGTTCTGAAAATAGAGGGTGATATGGGGTGAAGACCACACCCCACCCCACCACAGGTCACCCCACCACAGGTCACCCCACCACA
>JACXGK010015636.1:0-10308 GCA_016801125.1 Novumbra hubbsi | reverse complement strand
TAGGGTGGTTCAGGGGGAGGGGCAGACAGGGAGTAGGGTGGTTCAGGGGGAGGGGCAGACAGGGAGTAGGGTGGTTCAGGGGGAGGGGCAGATAGGGAGTAGGGTGCTACAGGTGGAGGAGCAGATAGGGAGTAGGGTGGTTCAGGGGGAGGGGCAGATAGGAAGGCCACTTTGAAGAATCAAAAATATAAATGTATTTTGATTTGTAAAACAAAGTTTAGTAAATGAAGGATTCTATATGTTCGTTTTTTGTACTCACTTGTTTTTACTTTTACTGTTAAAAAAAAACAATATTAGATGCAAGTCCCATAACAAATCTTATGAATCTAAATAACATTATCATAGTGTAAAAACAGCCTCAGGGTGGGATGTCAAGATTTAAATAATTTCAGAACCAGCCGCAGGATGACCTCGTATTCCAACAGTCAAAGAAGATCAATGTCCATTTGAGCTGAGTAAACAGTTTAAAGGTGCACTGTGTAGAATCCGGACTCTAAATGTTTACAAGACTAAATTATAAACTACTAAATTACTTGACTCCTCCCTTACCGAACGAGACCAGAACAGTATGAACTAGATCCAGGGTGGTGTAGAGTGGGGGGATTCTTCTGCAAGTGTCTGAAGTGAATATGAGGAGACCTCAAACAAAATGGCAACTGTTAGATGGACCGGCAAGAATGTTTAAATATCTCGGACATATTTAAACATTTAGTATCTCAATTTACTACAACAAAAATATTTTAAACGTTAAATCAAAACGTCAACTGCAATTGTCTTCTGGTATTTTTCGTCTTATTTATATTAGTAGTACAGTATAAAACATACATATGGCCTCTACAAATGAATAGGTCAGACACTTCACAACATAAGAGGCACTCTGTACTGTATGTCAAGCATGACAAATCCTTATGTAAAAGCCTTTATTACATTTACTGGCAATGGAACCACCAAACTCCTAAAATGACCAATAACCTTCTTGGCCTAACATCCAACAGGATCATCCAAATTCAGTGTTTGGATTTGCACTCACATTTCCAGCCTACAAAGACCTCAGATTGCCATAGACATCTTTGCAATGATGTTGTGAAGAACTAACATAGAGCTGCTGATTTAAGTCTTTTGTGTGTGGGTTATAAAATAACAAAAGCCCCTGGCTTTCATCTGTTTAGTTTGGCTAATTGCAAATTGCTAGTAATAGCTATGCTAGTAGTAGATGGTTGCTAGATGCTACAAGGCTAGCTATTAGTTAGTTGCCAAATGCTACAGCCGAGACATCATACCAAAATCCTTTTTGTAGTTCAATACTTCAAGGTAGACAGGCATTCATTTCTGTAGTTTAGTTTTTTAAAGGCGTTCATTTGAATAGTTCAGTACTTCAAAGTATATTTCTTTCAGTTCAAAATGTATGCAATTGGTAGGGTAATTCTGGTTTTATTTCAGTTACCTCAGAGGATTTAAAATTCAGTTCAGTCAAATGAGATTAAGAATACTTTGTCATGTTTTGAAAATATGCAACAGCCATGGACATTTAAGTGTTAATATTAGGCTTTGACAGATTTATGATTATGTGCTCACGCACATACCCACAGAGACACACACAGACACACCTCTGGTCCCACAGTCTGTCTATCTCCATATGAATGGTGTTAGGACAATCAGCCTCCCAGTTCACACGCTGAGATTATCTACAAGCTATAGCCCTCACTCTCTTCCTGTCTCTGTCTCCGTCTGTCTAACAAGAACTACAGACTATTACACTCATTTCAAGCAAGAGACTATATGGCACTTCTTTACACTCACGCTATGGCACAAACTCACGCTCTCTGTCTGTTGATCAGATCCCACAACCACTCTCTCTGTCTGTTGCTCATATCCCACAACCACTCTCTGTCTGTTGCTCATTTACCACAACCGATCTTTGTTTGTTGCTCATATCCCACGACTACTCTTTCTGTCTGTTGCTCATATCCCACAAACACTCTCCCTGTCTGTTGCTCAAATACCACAACTACTCTGTCTGTTGCTCATATCCAACAACTAATACTTTATTAGGAACTGTTTCATGTGAATTACATCAGTGAATCTGCTTGGAGAAGGGGTGTGGGGGGTTGACTGTACACACAAATCTACGTTGTGATTTCACCCATTTATTAACCCCAACCAGCTCAACAGACAACAGAAAACACCGATATCTGGGACTTCTTAAACAACTCCTCTTCATCAATAGTCTAAATAGCCTAAAACCTTATCCTCATAAGTTCTACTGCAACAAAACGTGGCTGTGTGGGTGTTACATCTAACGGTGTCTCGATCCCAAATGAAACGCAGACACACAGACACAGACTGAATGATTCACAGACAGTCTCAAAGACAAGGAAGAATGCTAATTGTTATTCTGCTCACAGATGTGATCACAGACAGGAGCAGCAAGCAGAGAAACAACACAGACACACATTGTTGTGTTCAGAGGCCGGCAGCAGGTCAATTCCAGCAGTGACAATCCGCAGACTGCACTACCTCACTACAGCCACTAGAGGCCTCAGCCAGCACAGCCAAATGTACCAAATAGTTCTCCATTCATTCTCTGGCCTCTTTGAAAGCACTTACTCCTTGCATCGGTGCTCCTCTGAGAGGAAGCTAGAAGATGAGAAAAAACACAAGGAGTATGTACTTGAATGGAGGGACATTGTGTTCTCTCCACACATCTTTGGCACCACGATGTTTGGCACCTTGTGTACTCTCCCCTCGCCTCCTTGAAGTAGCACCTTGTGTCCTCTCCCCTCGCCTCCTTGGAGTGGCACCTTGTGTCCTATTCCCTCACCTCCTTGGATTGGCACCTTGTGTCCTCTTCCCTTGCCTCCTGGAAATGGCATTATTATAACCAATAGATCCCCATCACATATTGATAACCAATAGATCCCAATCACATATTGATAACCAATAGATCCCCATCACATATTGATAATCAATAGATCCCCATCACATATTGATAATCAATAGATCCCCATCACATATTGATAACCAATAGATCCCCATCACATATTGATAACCAATAGATCCCCATCACATATTGATAATCAATAGATCCCCATCACATATTGATAACCAATAGATCCCCATCACATATTGATAACCAATAGATCCCCATCACATATGGATAACCAATAGATCCCCATCACATATTTATAACCAATAGATCCCATCACATTTTGATAACCAATAGATCCCCATCACATTTGACTATTTTGTTGCCCATTCTTCTCCCCACTTAATGCAGCCATTACAGGTATTACAGGTATGCACAGCTGAAGACTGAGACAATGTTCTGAACAAGGCTTTTTGTTCCAGTTGGGATCCAGTTGAATGACATGCTTCTGAAGAACACACTGTGACCTAAGAGAGCGAAGGAGCTCTACAGAGTTGAGTTGTCCTGGAGGATTCATTTCTAACTCCAGTCCAGGTACAGGGTTGGAATGAAAATCTAAAGAACAGTAGATCTCCAGGAACAGGGTTGGATAGTAAACCTACAGGACGGTAGATCTCCAGGAACAGGGTTGGACAGTAAACCTACAGGACAGTAGATCTACAGGAACAGGGTTGGACAGTAAACCTACAGGACGGAAGATCTCCAGGAACAGGGTTGGACAGTAAACCTACAGGACGGTAGATCTCCAGGAATGGGGTTGGACAGTAAACCTACAGGACGGTAGATCTCCAGGAATGGGGTTGGACAGTAGATCTCCAGGAATGGGGTTGGACAGTAAACCTACAAGACGGTAGACCTACAGGAACAGGGTTGGACAGTAAACCTACAGGACGTTTGATCTCCAGGATTGTGGTTGGAGTTTAAACCTACAGGAGGGTAGATCTATAAGAACCTGGTTGGAGTTAAAGCCAACAAAATGGTTGTTCTGAAGGATTGGCCCTGTTCTAAGGCCCATTGGTTACAACAAAAAGCCCTGACTACACAGGAGTCCAGGGGAAATCTTCAACACCCTTGGACAGAAGCTCAGACCAGCGGCAGAAAGATTTTGACGATTCTGGATCTTTTGGTGGTAAGGACAGAAAGGTGACCATTCCACCGTCAAGAATGGAAAAAGTATTGCCCAATAATGACCCTCTCATTACTCTCAAAATGTTTTTAAAAAAAGCAGTTTGTACTGCAACACACAGCCTATTTGAAAATAAATCCTATTTATTAAACACACCACTCGGGTTTAACACCATCCTACTGATACTGCACTACTCAAGGTAGTAAATCACCTTTTAATGACATCAACCCAAAGTTCTGCGTTTTATGAGACTGGCAAAGCATTTTGGTCAACATGGACATGTTGTGCAGCGTGTATGATTAGGTGTAGTCTAGGGTCCAAGGTCCACCTGATCATCCCTTTCCTTGTCTTGACCTGTTGGACATTTTTATATGGGTTCATACAATCTCTCAGAGCACAGACTAAGGGAACTGGCCAGCCCTCTGGCTCTGGTTCCTGTCTAGGGTTCTTCCCAACTAAGGTGTTTTTCCTATCACACCAATTTCTTGCAGTTGCTCGATCTTTAGGGTTTCTGTGCAGGCACTCCGTGGTTTAAAAAGGGCCCCATTAAATGCATTTGATTAATACATGTGGAAAAGACAGCTCCACATTTTGCTCAAAAGTTATTTTATTATTTTCAAAACAAGAGAAACAGTTACCCTCTGATATTTATTCAGCTGGTATCCAAATTAAACAGCGCTATATGCAAAACCAAAACAGATATAGATAGATGGATCTTCACAGTGCACAAGCATGTACCTCAGACCAATGTGACCCAACCCTCTCCAGTGCATTTCTACCAAGTCCCGCTCTATAAGCAACAATATTCACATATCTTCATAATTGTATAAATATAATTAATTCAGGTGCTATAAGACATGGGACATTACAACTAGGGCTGCAAAACTATTTCTCAAAATGCCAATGTTTTACAGAAATCCTGTTGGAAAGTAAGCAAGAAACAGGAAATGTGGAAACTTCCAACTGTGATTTCTGAAAGTCTGTATTTTGGTAAATGTACAATGATGTTGCAATCCTCCTACCCACCACTAGGGCCTTCAGTACCGTGGGCCGCTCACAGAAGGGTAACATTCATTTGCATATCTTTGTAAAGTGCTCTGCCTCTTCCTTTCTACAGGTTTTCACTGAAGAATGCATATTATGATTTGGTTTTTGGTATGACGACCTTTTACTAGTCCAAAATGGGGCCCTGTTTCAACCTTGGTGACTACATTGCATGGGAGCATTTGGGACACACTCCAAAGGACTTTGAGCATTTGGGACACACACCAAGGACTTTGTGGGGGGGGGGGCAGATCAATTAGATTAGATTTATTTATTAAACACAAAAAAAGTTCCAACCATCATTCAAGTAAACCCAGTTGTCCCAAGCAGCGTCTGAAGTCCACAGGCAAAAATAAAATTTCATACATCAGCATTAAAGGACTTTAAATAAATTCAAATCCTCAGCAAATCAAGTCAATAACTGAAGTGAATCCTCAGCAACCCTAAATAATGTCTATAAGTGAAGTGAATCCTCAGCAAACCTAAATCAAGTCTATAACTGAAGTGAATCCTCAGCAAACCTAAATAAAGTCCATAACTGAAGTGAATCCTCAGCAAACCTAAAATAGAGTCTAGAACTGAAGTGAACAGCTCGTTGAGCTGAGTTCATCTTCCACCATCGCTGGTCTCCAAAACGACAACCCAATTCCCTAGAAAGGTCACTACTGTTGAACAGGAGTCAATGGCTTGTAGTGCACTTCAAAGGGAATGCTGTGCTATTTGGACCGCATGCTGGCTGACTCCAGTTTACTCACAGAGGTCAGGAACCTCCCAAAAGGAACCCTATACCCCATCTTGTGTCCTACAGGGTCCTGACACGAAAGGGAACAGGTTGTAAGACTTCATTATGACATGTCTTATAAGGCCAGGCTAGCCGTTTGGTCTCCTCTCTGCTCCTCCTCATGGGATTCCTCTTCTTTTTCTCCATTGTTCTCCTCTTTCCCTGTCTCCCAGTTTTTCTCCTTGTTTTTCTTGCCTTTCTTCTTCTTGTGTTTGTGTTTCAGTGCTTGGATCTCTGCCTCGTCCGACTCCAGACCTGCCTGTTTCTTCTGCTTTTTGTGTTTCTTGTGCTTTTTGTGTTTTTTCTCCTTTTTGTCTTTCTTCTTCTTGTCTCTCCTGGTTTCCTGGCTGCCGGCAGAGCTGACACTACTGCTACGACTCCTGCTGCTTCCCCTGTCCACCACTCGCTCTCTCTCTACTCCTTGTTCTCCTTCTTTCTCCTCGGCCCCTTCGGAGATCTCGCCCTCGCTGTAGTCAGGCTCAAAGGCTGCTTCATCAGTCTCCGGGATCAGATCAGGAGGAGGTCTGGACAGAGGAGGTGTGACCTTAGGCTGCTCCCTCTCCATCTCTTTCTTCCTTTCTCTCTCCTCCCTCTCTCCTTTCTTCCCCCTTCTGCCTTCCCACCCTACTTTCTTCACCTCGCTCGCCTCCCCTTCTCCGTTCTTCCCCCCTCTCTCCTCTCTCCCTTCCTTTCTCTCACCACCAGTCCTCCCACTAATCTCCTTCTCTCCAGTCCGCTCCATCTTCTGTCTTGCCTTCTCCATCTCTCGCTCTCTCTCCTTCTTTCTCTCCCTCTCCCTAACAACGCGGGGTACCCCTGCTCTGTTGTCTGCCCTGAGGGTCAATGGGAGAATTTGGGGTGGTGTGGTAAGTGGGGTCTGTGTCAGAATCGGGGCAGTTAGGGGGCAATCTGGTTGTAAGAGGATATTTCCACTCTGGTCTGGCGCTCTGGTTCCAAGGCCGGTCTGGGGACTCCCTCTTGTCGAGGGGTGCTCACGGTCTCTGGGCTCCTTTACTTCTCCCTCCCTAAGCTGGTTCTCCATGGATCTGGGTTCCGGAGTAGAGGGGTGTCCGTCCTGCATGTTGTCCCGGCCAGGGCTGCTCTCTCTGGGCCTCGATGGCTCAGATCTTCCCTGGGCTTTCCGGGTGCTGGAGGCAGATGGGTCTGAAAGGTACCTCTTGGAGGATGGAGAGTCTGTACCTGACCTGCTGTGAGTGTCAGTGGTGTTGTGGTCTTTATGGTCTCTGCGTTTATAGTCAGGGTGGTCTTTGTAGTCTCTCTGCCTGGTGTCCAGACAGGCTTTCTGCTCTCTGCTGTTCTCTTGGTCATTGGGTGGTCTGCGATCAGTGGAGTCCTTATGTTTAGTGAGGAGGTGGTCTCTCAGCTTGGGGTCTGGTGTGGTGGGGTTGTGGTGAAGGTGGTCTTTACGGTCTCTCTGCTTGTGGTCTTGTAAGTCTCTGGCGATGTGGTCTGGCTGCCTGCGTTCAGAGGATGCACAGTGGTCCCTGGAGAAGATGGGGGGTTTGTGGTCGCGGGAGGAAGAGTGTGAGGAGGAAGAGGAGCTCTTCACACTGCTGTGGTCACTCCCTCTTTCCCCAGCCTTCTCCTGTTCCCTGTCTCTCCTCTGGGAGGAAGAGGAGCTCTTCACAATGCTGTGGTCACTCCCTCTCTCCCCAGCCTTCTCCTGTTCCCTGTCTCTCCTCTGGGAGGAAGAGGAGCTCTTCACACTGTGGTCACTCCCTCTCTCCCCAGCCTTCTCCTGTTCCCTGTCTCTCCTCTGGAAGGAAGAGGAGCTCTTCACACTGCTGTGGTCACTCCCTCTCTCCCCAGCCTTCTCCTGTTCCCTGTCTCTCCTCTGGGAGGAAGAGGAGCTCTTCACACTGTGGTCACTCCCTCTCTCCCCAGCCTTCTCCTGTTCCCTGTCTCTCCTCTGGGAAGAAGAGGAGCTCTTTACACTGCTGTGGTCACTCCCTCTCTCCCCAGCCTTCTCCTGTTCCCTGTCTCTCCTCTGGGAGGAAGAGGAGCTCCTTACACTGTGGTCACTCCCTCTCTCCCCAGCCTTCTCCTGTTCTCTCTCTCTCCTCTGGGCGGAAGAGGAAGGAGGAAGCTTCCTCAGTCTGTCCATCTCTTTATCATGACTCTGTTCCTGTTCTCTTTCTCTGAACATCTCTCTGTCTCGCTCTTTAACCCTCTCCCTTTCTCTTTCCCGCTCCTTCTCCTTAAGACGCTCCCTCTCCTTCTCTCTCTCCCTTAGCCGTTCTACCTCCTTGTCTTTCTCAGGCGTTGGACCATCTTCTCGGTCTGTGCCACTAGAGGGAGGACTGGTTCTCTCTGATTTGGGGGAGTGTCTATCTTGAGCTCTCTCCCGGTCTTTTCCCAGTGTGCTTTCAGTTGTCACGGTGATATGTGGTGCCGGAAGGAGATGGGGTGTCGGCAAGGGCCGGAGAGGAACCCTGACCCCTCCCTCTTCATCCTCTGATTGGTAGTCCTCATCCTCCCACTTGGAGCGAGGGACCTGGGGGAGGAGAAGAGGAGATCTGTTGGTTTTTTCTTCATCATTGGTCAGAAGGAGCCCTGACACATGGGTGGGCGTGTACCTGAATGAGAACGATCTGGTCGTCAGCTGGCGCTGAGCTGTCATTGGTGTATTCTTCCAGGGTTTTAACCACAGTCTTCTTCTGGGTTCTGTCCTCCGCTCCTGACCTCCCACGCATGGGACTACTGCTTCCTGGGGAGCCAGTGCTGCAACACAACAACACCAATTCAAGTTTACAGGATCAACCATCTGACTTGTACCTGAAAAGTCCCATCATGCAAACCCTAGACCCTCATCCCCTGAGCCTCCAGCCCCTCACCCCCTGAGCCTCCAGTCCCTCATGCCCTCACCTCCTGAGCCTCCAGACCCTCACCTCCTGAGCCTCCAGTCCCTCATTCCTTGAGCCTCCAGCCCCTCACCCCCTGAGCCTCCAGACCCTCATTCCTTGAGCCTCCTGCCCCTCACCCCCTGAGCCTCCAGTCCCTCGTGCCCTCACCTCCAGACCCTCACCTCCTGAGCCTCCAGTCCCTCATTCCTTGAGCCTCCAGCCCCTCACCCCCTGAGCCTCCAGACCCTCATTCCTTGAGCCTCCAGCCCCTCACCCCGAGCCTCCAGTCCCTCATGCCCTCATCCCCTGAGCCTCCAGACCCTCACCCCCTAAGCCTCCAGAGCCTCATCCCCTGAGCCTCCAGACCCTCACCCCCTGAGCCTCCAGTCCCTCATGCCCTCATCCCCTGAGCCTCCAGACCCTCATGCCCTCATCCCCTGAGCCTCCAGACCCTCAACCCCTGAGCCTCCAGATCCTCATCCCCTGAGCCTCCAGCCCCTCATCCCCTGAGCCCCCAGCCCCTCATCCCCTGAGCCTCCAGACCCTCATCCCCTCAGCCTCCAGACCCTCATCCCCTCATCCTCCAGACCCTCATCCTCCAGACCCTCAGTCTGAGTCCCTACAGACTCACTCCTGGACCCTACAGCCTCACTCCTAGACCCTACAGCCTCACTCCGAGACCCTACCGCCTCACTCCTAGACCCTTAGCCCCTGAGCCTGAAGACCCTCAGTCCAACACACAATGTGGGCATTTTCTTAATGTACCTGGCAGCATGCCGTACTCCAAAACATGGTCAAAAGGTCAAGATCAAGTTCCATTACGTGTTGTCACGGTCAGAAGTTGGTCTTACCTCATGTAGTCCACGGTGACTCTTGGTATGTCGGCTGTTAACGCCTTCCGGCTTCTCTTAGCTTTGCTCCTCTCGGCTCTTCCCTTCAAAGAACTGCTCTGAGGGGCTGTCTTTGTTCCGGCTACACCCACAATCGTGCTTCCGCCAGCCCTCTTCCCTCCTTCTTGGTTCATCTTCCTCTGAGGACCCCCCTTCACCTCCCTCTCCACCAGGGGCCTTGTGGGAGGCTTCTCCTCCTCCGTGTCCGGTTCGGGGTCACAGGGTTTGGGGGTGTCAGTGAGCTCCACTTTGGGGGATTTGTTTTGAGGGGTATCCAGCGCCTTATCAAACTTGTTCCTCTCCTCTTTTCTCTCCTTCCTCCTCCTCTTCTCATGCTTGGTGTCTAGCGCTTTCTCCTGCTCTCTACTTGCCCAGTCTTCCCCCCCTCCGGGGCCCCTGTCATCCCCAACCCCTGAATCTCTCATCCCGATCTGGCCATCCTTGGATGATTTAAGCAGGTCGAGGTCAGTTTGGCCAGGCTCAAACTGGTCAGAATCAGTTCGGCCACACTTCAACAGGTCTAGGTCAGTTTGGAGGACTGGTTTAAACTGGTCTGGTTTAAACTTGTCTGTGTCAGTTCTGACACGTTTCAACTCATCAGGGTCAGTTCTGACACGCTTTAACTCACCCAAGTCAGTTCTGACACGCTTTAACTCACCCGAGTCATTTCTGACACG
>JACXGK010015635.1:0-10273 GCA_016801125.1 Novumbra hubbsi | reverse complement strand
CCCTTCACTAAGGAGTGGAGACTAACTAACCCTTCACTAAGGAGTGGAGACTAACTAACCCTTCACTAAGGAGTGGAGACTAACTAACCCTTCACTAAGGAGTGGAGACTAACTAACCCTTCACTAAGGAGTGGAGACTAACTAACCCTTCACTAAGGAGTGGAGACTAACTAACCCTTCACTAAGGAGTGGAAAACTAACTAACCCTTCACTAAGGAGTGGAAAACTAACTAACCCTTCACTAAGGAGTGGCCACAGTCTACCAGAAAAGCCTAAATGGAGGAGCTCTGTGAGTGGCCATTGGGGTCTTGGTCACCTCCCTGACGAGACCCTTCTAGCCTGACTGCTCAGCCTGGGAACGACACTAGGATAAGTGTTTTTAGTTCTTTACTTCTTCCACTTAAGAATGATGGAGGCCATTGTGTTTTTGGGGCCCTTCAATGATTTCCGCTGATATATTTATATATTTTGGTCCCCTTCACAGATCTGTGCCTCATCACAATTCCATTGACCTCAAACCTTGTCCATCAGATGATCAATGGAAACAGGATGTTGATAGGTGTAGATAGGTGTAGATAGATAGAATGATAGATGTAACAACAGTGCTGTATATTGCTTTGCTGCTCAGTGGAACCCGCCCTTTCATGGATACAGAAATTGGACGATACCATTGCGTATATGTTGACAGGACAGGTTTATGGCAGAACGTGTCCACCTAGAAATCACTCAACCCTAACCCTAACCTTTCCTCGTTGTCACAGAGAGCATGCAGACAAGACACCGTACCAGTCCTATTAGGTTTCACACAGCAGGAAAATAACTCTGCAGGAACAAGTTGGTACATCCATTGATTCCTCCCACGAGCCCCCTTCATACATTTCCAGTGGGATTCCACAGACATTATAGGCCTCTGATGTCTGAGTCAGGATGTTATTATTATGTATATCGGCTCCCAGGATTGATCACGGTGTGCACCAGTGCATGTACTTCCACTGCTGACATTCAATTCACTCTCTCTGCATTGTAGTAAAAACGTTACAGCTCTTTCCTATTGGCTCATAGGACACAACAGGATGCCACCATATGTTGGGTATTTTAAGCTCTTAGGCCTCATTTGACGGGTAGGTGGCACAACGTGTTTACCATTGTTTTTTCCAAACGTTGCATTGTAGTCCATTACGTACCCCTCTCCTGGATACTATGGGCACAACGCAAATACATTTGTATCTACAAATACACTTTTAAATTTAGAAATGTCAATATTGTTTGAAATTCATATTATTTTCTTGACGAATACACACATGTTGATGACATTTTTCACAACCCTAACTAAACATGTGAAACCTATTTCTCATCGTTGCTGTCTGCTGACTGATCTAATGTAACATGTTGCCCCTGAACCCTACTCAGAGTGTCAGTGAGTGAAGTGGCCTGTGATATGATATACTCAACCCACATAAATCAGCAAAGTTTACCATAACTGTACCCGCTCCCACCCGAATACCACTAAATAATGCTTTTGTCTTAGATGTTATTATCACTAATATGTCTGCCAAGCACACTTCTATAGTTTCCTGCCAGTACCTTAGTGATCACTGTAGTATTTCTAATGTTTGTCATCTCTGTCATGTCAAACGTTTCTTAAAACACCGAGCTGGTCTTCTTAAACAACAGCTCTAAATAGTCTGAGCTGATTCAGTTTCTCCTTTCAGTCAGAACTGGCGAACGAGGTGTAGACTGAGTGGCTAAATCTGGAGCTTTGCAGTCTTGATATTCTGTACCCCTGATGCATTTATCTCATCCCTTATCTCATCCCTTACCTCTAACTATAAATATTAGAATTCCTACTGTGGAAAGTTGCTGCCATCACTCCAATTTTGAAAGTGGGTGACAATCTAGAACTTGACCGCTATGGCCTTATCTGGATCTTGCCCCGGCTGTCATACGTATTGAATGCCGGATGAACTGTCGTCTCCCACAGTGTGTTCTCTCTGCTGTACATCCAGCTTCAGCGATGGCCTTGGCCCGCGAGCACCACTGAATGTCCTCTACTTCCACTACAATCAGTTTGGTGTGCTTGTTGTTATTGATTTAGCTAAAGCCTTTGACATCATCAACCTTCACATCCTGATTAATAGACTCAGCAACCTGGGGTTTTCAGAGCACTTCTGACTGTATAAAATCACTCAAATTTAGAGGGGTTGCTTTCTCTGCTGGGATTTATGTGGTCTCTTTAAGGTTATATTCTTGGCCAACTCTATGTTCTATGTATATTAATGATGTTGCCCTTCCCTGGTAACTACTTCCTCCACCTTGGTGATGAAGCCTCTTCCTTGTAGATACAGGGGCTTTTAGAACTTGATTAGAGTCCGTCTGTGACACATTCACTTAAGTAGACATGATTGTGAATGCCTCACTCCTGTCTAGATTAGCCCCACACCTGTCCCTAAGTAAAACAACGCTGGCCCCATCCGGAATGTTCTTGTCCATTTTGAAGTTACGGGAGATAGCCGTTAGTCCTCATCGAAGGGGTATAGTGTTGCTCGTTGTCCAATCAAGCTGTTAATGCTGCTGTACGGATCAGAGAGTGATAGGCTGGGAGGGATCACCGGCAGGTCATCTAGAAACATCCTCTGGGTTTTATCTTTCTCCAATACAAACACAAACACACAGTAATAACACGCAAAAAAAACGATATCTGTCCTTCTTTCCAGGAGATAGCAGCGTATCTGATCACATTTGAGAAACATGAAGAATGGCTGACAACATCACCCAAAACCAGGTAAGTCACACACTCTCGCTAACACGTGACACACAAAGATACATACACATATAAACCCACAGTCATGTACACATAAACCTGCACATTATATTCAGTATGGTATCTAGAAGTGTGTGAAGGTGAAATGGTCGAAACCTAGTCAGCTATAAATGTTTCATTAATGGATGTAAATGTATGATGACGAGTGATGTATCATTCAGGATGTACATTTGGGTTTAAGAGCGAGGTTAGCAGGATTTCACATATCTAATATGTATATGCTTTAGAGAAAATAGATGGAGAAAGAGGTGGAGCCAAAAGTAGATGGATGGGGAAGAGAGAGCGAGAAAGCAAACCTGTAAAATATACCAACACCAGATTACACCAAATATCTCAATTAGTACAAACTATATAGAGTACTGCACCTGCTAGATTTACTTGAAGATGATGACACCTAAAAGAAGCAGTGAATGAACTGAGAGACATGTATTATAAATATATTATTAATTATTATTATTGCACTTTGTGGCAGTGACATGCAGGGTCCACTAACAAAACCAGATTACACTGAATAGTTCCAACACTTGTAAGATTTCCAGAGGAAAACAACACACAATGTAGCGAGGCGAATAAACACGGACACACTGACTACTCAAGACAAGAACATCTAAACAATCAGAATAAATTACATCACAGTAAGAACAACAGTGGGTTTTTGGGTCCGTTTTTACACGCAAAGCAGCTTTTGTGTTTCGGGATGTACACATTCAATTCATAATGCTAATTCCAGGCTGGGGTTCAAAATGGAGGTCAGACTCTAAAATGACACCTTGGAGTGTAATGCTATGATGTCAGTTTGTCTGTCTGGGACTTGGAGGGTAATGCTATGATGTCAGTTTGTCTGTCAGGGACTTGGAGTGTAATGCTATGATGTCAGTTTGTCACTCTGGGACTTGGAGTGTAATGCTATGATGTCAGTTTGTCACTCTGTGACTTGGAGTGTAATGCAATGATGTCAGTTTGTCACTCTGGGACTTGGAGTGTAATGCAATGATGTCAGTTTGTCTCTCTGGGATATGGAGTCTAATGCTATGATGTCAGTTTGTCTGTCTGGGACTTGGAGTGTAATGCTATGATGTCAGTTTGTCACTCTGGGACTTGGAGTGTAATGCTATGATGTCAGTTTGTCACTCTGGGACTTGGAGTGTAATGCAATGATGTCAGTTTGTCTGTCTGGGATATGGAGTCTAATGCTATTATGTCAGTTTGTCACTCTGGGACTTGGAATGTAATGCTATGATGTTTGTTTTCTGTTTAGCTACAGTTTCCAAAGTAGCTTTAACATAATGGATATTGTTATGATATGCCAATAAATTACTGTACAATGAGATAGATTTGAGAGAAAGGATAAAGTAAAAAGGAGAGTTAATACATCATGAACATGAACAGACCTCAGCATATGACACATCTTACCATAGTCCCCTACCCATAGACTTCAAGACTAAGACACCATTGTGAAGACCTGAAGTGATTAGTTACATTAAGGAATTGGTTACGTTTAAAAACAATATTATTTATCAACTTCAATCAGAGTTTGAGGTCAAGCTATTAGCATATAGTGTATATCAATTTAATCATATGCCCATGGTCGATATCATATTGGGTTACTGTCACAATCGGTTTATTTTAATTCAGTTAACATTTGACTCGAGACCAGACTGCACCCAGCTCTTAGATCTATGGTAATTGGTTATGACTCTCACTAGCAGTCTGAGGGAAGGCAGCGATCGACAGCCAGTGATCCTAATTGATTCAATTCACAACACCAAAGAAATGGAGCCAGATTATGGTAGATTATGCTGTTGTATATGGCTCAAATAGCAGGATCATGTTAATGCTCCAGTCAGGCTTTCATCAATGTGTTGTAGTTGTAATAGCAGCTCAGATCAGGTTCTAACATTATACTAGCAACCTCATGGTGGTGGTGGTGATGTTGATGGTGGTGGTTGTGATGGTGGTGATAGTGATAGTGATGGTGGTGGTGGTGTTGATGGTGGTGGTGGTGATGGTGATGATAGTGATGGTGGTGGTTGTGATGGTGGTGATAGTGATAGTGATGGTGGTGGTGGTGTTGATGGTGGTGGTTGTGATGGTGGTGGTTGTGATGGTGGTGATAGTGATGGTGGTGTTGATGGTGGTGGTGGTGATGGTGGTGTTGATTGTGGTGGTGGTGATTATGGTGATGGTGGTGGTGATAGTGATGGTGGTGTTGATGGTGGTGATAGTGATGGTGGTGTTGATTGTGGTGGTGGTGATGGTGGTGATAGTGATGGTGGGGTTGATGGTGGTGGTTGTGATGGTGGTGATAGTGATGGTGGTGTTGATTGTGGTGGTGGTGATGGTTGGTGATTATGGTGGTGATGGTGGTGATGGTTGGTGATTATGGTGGTAGTGGTGATGGTGGTGGCGATGGTGGTGATGGGATCATCCAGAAGACTTTCACACATCCCTTATCTTCTCTGTAACATAATTAGAGTCAACAGCAGTGGGATGAGTCTCATGCGTTTAAACCAGTTACTAAATTCACCTTAGATCTGAAAGTGGTTTCTACTACTCAGAAGAAACACATTGAAACACAACACATTTTAGGTGTGAAAGAAAACAAGCTCCAAATACATTCAGTGTAAATGGGTGTTCTGAAAACAAATGGTAATGATTATTGAGATTTCTTGACAGTTTTACTGAGAAGTGAACCAAAATATAGGAGTAGAGGAAAAGAGGAGAATTAAGAAAATGAGATTTGGGGATAGGAGAGAAGAAAAGATGATGGGGTAAACTGGAGGGGGGTTTTGTGTGAGAGTGTGCATGTGTGTGAAGTGTATTGATTGTTGACAGGATTGTTTGGTCTGTTTTTAGGAGATAAGCGGGCAAATCCTTCAGTTTACACACACATACACACACATTCGTATTTCGTTTTCAGTAATATGGTGATTGATTGAGGAGTTCCAGGAATGACATTGAGCTCATCGAACACCCAGGAGTACATCTGCCCTCTAAGTGCACATAGTGTGTATGCGTGTGTGTCGGTGTGTGTGAGTGAGAGTGTGGGTGGGGCTGGTCGGGGTGTTCAGAGCTTGGAGGAATAGGAGCTGAGTGAACAGTTTTCGCAGTGTGCAGCTTAAGCGCCCTGCTTAAATATTAAAGTGTGTGTGTGTGTGAGAGCTAATATGTTAGCAAATGTATGACGGCCTGTGACCAGAGAACACAGAGGGGTGAAATGATAGAGATTCGTAGAACCACACCAGCAGCAGGGAACCGACACTGGAAGGTCTGTCTTAGGAAAAGATGTACAATCACTGTACCACAGCAGAACCTGAGATGTTCATCCATGAATAACTTGTCTTTTATTGATCAGTTCACTGTTTATATTATTTCATTTTTTGGTAGTAAATGCAGATGGGAGTGGCTTAGTGATATGTGCCATTAGTGATACATGCCATTAGTGATATGTGCCATTAGCGATCAGTCCCATTAGTGATACATGCCATTAGTGATATGTGCCATTAGCGATCATTCCCATTAGTGATATGTGCCATTAGTGATATGTGCCATTAGTGATCAGTCCCATTAGTGATCAGTCCCATTAGTGAAATGTGTCATTAGTGATATGTGTCATTAGTGAAATGAGTCATTATTGATATGTGTGATTAGTGATATGTGTCATTAGTGATATGTGCCATTAGTGATATGTGTCATTAGTGATATGTGCCATTAGTGATATGTGCCATTAGTGAAATATGCCATTAGTGATATGTGTCATTAGTGATCAGTCCCATTAGTGATATGTGTCATTAGTGATATGTGCCATTAGTGATATGTGTCATTAGTGATCAGTCCCATTAGTGATATGTGTCATTAGTGATATGTGCCATTAGTGATATGTGCCATTAGTGAAATATGCCATTAGTGATATGTGTCATTAGTGATATGTGCCATTAGTGAAATGTGCCATTAGTGATATGTGTCATTAGTGATATGTGCCATTAGTGAAATGTGCCATTAGTGATATGTTCCGTTAATGATATGATGGTGAACTACAGTATTATCTTCTGTCCTGTGTCCCAGGCCTCAGAATGGCTCCATGATCCTTTACAACAGGAAGAAGGTGAAGTACAGGAAGGATGGATACTGCTGGAAGAAGAGGAAAGATGGCAAGACCACCAGGGAGGATCACATGAAGCTTAAAGTCCAGGGAGTGGAGGTGAACACACACACACACACACTCACACACACACACACACACACACACACACACACACACACACACACACACACACACACACACACACACACACACACACACACACACACACACACACACACACACACACACACACACACACACACAACCATATTGGAAATAGACTATAACTAGAGATCTCAGAGTAGAGGATGGTGATGCGGGAAGGAGGTAGAGGAGGAGGACGGTAGAGGGAAAGGGTGGGAGAGGAAGGAGGTAGAGTGAGGGAGGTAAAGGGAGGGGATGAGGAAGGGGAGGGGTGAGGTTAATTAGATGGAACAGGAAGGGGAAGAGATGAAGAGGTTTGGGTGAGTGACGAGATGAGGATTTGGTCCTGCTCTCCCTCTGTGGGACATCTTTCTGTAACATCTCCCCTGTAGCTGATTCTTATGTTACCAGTGCACACACACACACACACACGCACCCTTCCTGGCGGATAAATGTGTGATTGGCTTCAGGCCAGAGATGATGTCAATGCTTCCTTCAGCAAGAGTATCGATCCGGTCTGTGTGTGTGTTGTGTGTGTGTGTTTGTGTGTGTGTGTTGAGTGTGTGTGTGATCGTCCAAGTGCATGTGTGAGTCACATGTCACAGCTATATAACTGATTATTCAGCAGGAATATTAATTGCACACATGCAGTGAGGGAGGAGTGTGCATGTAGACATGAAGCCTGAGAATTACAGGGGAGGGAGGGATGATGAAGAGAACAGCCTTTGGGGAAGATGGACCCTCATACAGAATGGAAATGTATGAAAATGCACTCAGCCTGTAGCTAGAGAGGGAAGGAGAAATAAGAGGGGGAGTAAAAAGAGGGGAAGGAGAGAAGAGGGGAAGAGGGGAAGGAGAGAAAAGAGGAGAGAGAGACAAGGCGAAGAGAGAAAGGGGAAGAGAGAAGAGGGGAGGAGAAAAGAGGGGAGGAGAGAAGAGGGGAGGAGAGAAGAGGGGAGGAGAGGGGAAGAGAGAAGAGGGGAGGAGAGAAGAGGGGAGGAGAGAAGAGGGGAATAGAGAAGAGGGGAGGAGAGAAGAGGGGAGGAGAGGGGAAGAGAGAAAGGAGGAGACAGAAGAGGGGGAACCATCAAGGTCATCACTGCTATCATGCCTCATTCAACAGAAGTTCTCACTCCCTCTCTCCTCTGTCTCTCTCTTGTTCACTTTCTCTCTGTCTTTCATTCTCAGTCGCTCTCCGTTCTCTTTTGCTTTCTTACTGTGTGACATCATCCTCTGCTGGTGTGAGGAGGCATTGCAGTCTGCAGATAATGTTCTCCACCCACGTGTGTGTTTGTAACTCTAACCCTGTCCTATGCCTCTCTCTCTCTCAGTGTCTGTACGGCTGTTACGTCCACTCCTCCATCATCCCTACCTTCCATCGCAGATGCTATTGGCTGCTCCAGGTAAGGCCCTCCCACCTGAGCCATTCAACCACAATCCGAACACATCTGACTCCTTATAACCTTGTGAAAGCAGTCAGGCAACTGAAGCTTTCTATAACGAGAAGCATGTCACGGAAATGTACTTGTATTGGGCCTGGACGTGAATGGATGGGTGAATGGACAGGGGATGTGGATGGATGGGTGAATGGACAGGGGACGTGAATGGATGGGTGAATGGACAGGGGACGTGGATGGATGGGTGAATGGACAGGGGACGTGGATGGATGGGTGAATGGACAGGGGACGTGAATGGATGGGTGAATGGACAGGGGACGTGGATGGATGGGTGAATGGACAGGGGACGTGGATGGATGGGTGAATGGACAGGGGACGTGGATGGATGGGTGAATGGACAGGGGACGTGAATGGATGGGTGAATGGACAGGGGATGTGGATGGATGGGTGAATGGACAGGGGACGTGAATGGATGGGTGAATGGACAGGGGACGTGAATGGATGGGTGAATGGACAGGGGACTCAGGTACGAGGCCGGGCTGGGGTTGGGCTCCTCACAGCTAGTCAGACTTCACTGAGCTGGAGATGTACATGCCCTTCTCTGTATGTGTGTGGCATACTCACTGGCTGGCTTCAAACACAAACGCGCACACACACACATACACACACACACTGCTGTCCCCTGTGTATAGGAGCGTGTTATTTATTCATTGAGATGTTTGACTCACTCTGCTGCTCGCATAAGGGGACAGACACCCAGTCACACTAACAGACACACACACTAACACACACATACTTATTTCAATCATGTAAAAGATAGGTAGAGGGCTGTAGTCAATGGTGACAGGCAACATGATGGGTCTTTACTTGGGCCTTTGCGTGTACGCACACACGCACACACACATAAATTCCCCCTAACTCAAGTGTATGTATCCTAAATCATTCATACAGTCCTGGAGCCCGAGCTGAGTGACCTGTAGTGAAGGATTTGATGGGTTGGGCACACACACAGACACACGCACAAACACTTGCGCAAGTTTACACAATCACACACATCATGGCTAGAGTGACGAGGGAGGCTGAGCTGTTTAAATTTTTATGAGAATCTCTTCTCTGACATGCAATGCCTGAACTCCTCATTGACCTCTACTTTATTTTCTCACATTCTCTCTCTACTCCCCAACCTCTCCTCACTTTTCACCACTGGATTCCCAGGCATCCGCATGTAGCTCTCTATACTGTCTGTCTATACTGTCTCTGTCTTGGTCTGTCTCTCTCTATACTGTCTCTGTGTCTTGGTCTGTCTCTCTCTATACTGTATCTGTCTTGGTCTGTATCTCTCAATACTGTCTCTGTCTTGGTCTGTCTTGCTCTATAATGTGTCTTGGTCTGTCTCTGTCTATACTGTCTCTGTCTTGGTCTGTCTCTCTCTATACTGTCTCTGTGTCTTGGTCTGTCTCTCTCTATACTGTATCTGTCTTGGTCTGTATCTCTCAATACTGACTCTGTCTTGGTCTGTCTTGCTCTATAATGTGTCTTGGTCTGTCTCTGTCTATACTGTCTCTGTCTTGGTCTGTCTCACTCTATCATGTTTCTCTATCATGGTCTGTCTCTCTCTATACTGTCTCTGTGTCCCTGGTCTCTGTAGAACCCAGACATAGTGTCGGTCCACTACCTGAATGTGAATAAATGTGTCCCTGGTCTCTGTAGAACCCAGACATAGTGTCGGTCCACTACCTGAATGTGAATAAATGTGTCCCTGGTCTCTGTAGAACCCAGACATAGTGTCGGTCCACTACCTGAATGTGAATAAATGTGTCCCTGGTC
>JACXGK010015634.1:0-10168 GCA_016801125.1 Novumbra hubbsi | reverse complement strand
ATGCAAAATGCAGAAGCGTAAAATAATATTTGAAGGAAGTCTAACAAGAAACCTCTGCTGGCTCGTGTCAGCTTTTCCTCTTCCTGGGTTTGATTGTCCGTCTCAGGGTGTGTGTCCAGCTAGGAGTCAATAAACCTGTCTTCCTATACACAGTGTCCTTGCCCTAATCTCTTGACTTATGGTCCTACTTCTGGAATGTGCAAGGTAACGATTTACACCCCAGCCCTGCTATCTCTGAGTGCTCCCCAAGCACCAGGCATGGTTTGTTTATAATATAGCACACAGCACATCTACTCATTAATAAAGAATTCCACACGAACTAAAAGCATTCATGGGTCTTATTTATTTGAGAGGTGTTACTGGAGGTAAAAGCACGAAACTCAATGATTATTGGTTGACCGAAATGAAAATCAAAGATTCGGAGATATCATGCACTATCTGCACTTTGATGACATGACCACAAGGACTGCCCGCCTTGTGACTGATTCATTTGAGATGATATCGGAGGTATTCGATAAGTTTGAGAAAAACAGTGCAGTGAGAACATAACTGTAGATAACAACTTTTCTCTATCAAGGTGCGTTGTCGCTTTACACAATACATGTCCAATAAACCGGACACATTTGGCATTAAATTCTGGGTAGCACCAACAAAATGCATGATGAGCACACAACCCTATTTATGAAAAGATGAAAGTAGGCCAGCTGGTCAGCGGTTAGCGGACAATATTGATATGCGTCTGCGAAAAGGAGATGTAAAGTCAGCGTTCAATGTTCAGGGTACGAAACTTGTGAGCTCGGCCAGACATGTTAGCGACTTGACTTGACACCAAATCTATTGATTCGCAATGAGGTCTTTAGGTGGGGGATGGGTGCATTCTTTACTAGCTCAAGCAAAGAAACAATGAAACCCTGAGCACAATGCAATTCCCTAAGACTAACCTATTAGAGTATCCACTAATTACACACACCCATTAGATTGCTCATTTTCATATCAGGTGATTTTACATGAATGTTTTATTTAGTGATGTGTTTTGTGATCAGGTCGAATAATTGTGAAATTAAAGACGTAACACGGACATTGGCCATAGATCGACAGTAAGGTGAAGGCGCAAGACAATCTCCTTGACATCGCCAGTTCAATTGCCAAAGTCATTTTATATTTATTTTCTTCATTGCCATTTGTATTATTCCACCAATATTTCCCCACTGCAATGTTGAGCGTGATAGAAGAAACCAGGTATAAAACCAAGCCAGACCGGCGTCTTTACACATTGCAGTTACTGCAATCGTTACACCCTTATCTCGAAAACGGAGCAACACTGAATGAAAACACTTTGGCACCATATAATACAGACACCCGAAAGTTTCGGCTTTGACTTTGGATCTTTACGAGAAGCACCATCTAGCGACCATTACGTGTCAGTAAATATGTCCCTGTCTGTAGACTCATGGGACATGTCATGTCTTTTGGGAGACCAGCGTTACCCGGATGCTACCACACAGGTGATCCTGAACGTGGCCTGACGGGGGCAGGATCCACCTGCGGTGTGACACCACTCCTGAATCAACAATTGATATATAGCAATATAAATCTACGGTTATGCCTCTGGCCCACAGTCAGCACACTGCTTCCTTGTGTCACCTTCAGCTTGTCCAAAATGCAGCTGCCAGACTTTTAACCGGTACAAAGAAGAGAGGATCACTTTACAAATGAGGTCTTCCATTAGTAGCAACATTTTTAAATCCCACTTTAAGACCTCTCTTATCTTAAGCATTTTAGTCTGCAAATCAGATTTTCTCTTTGCTGTCCTAGACACTTGATTGAACAGCACTTGAATCTTAATCTTAAATGTGCTTTACTAATACATTTGACTTGATATCAGCCATGTCTAACTGGTTGTAGTACACCAGCGAGTATCTCATTTTACAGACTTGAGTCTAGCCATAAGTTCAAGGGTATCCATGCCCAACTTCTGAACAATAAAATAACACGTAAGGTTAGAGTTATATAGAAAAATGATAGCAATGACAATAAGATTAAGATAAGATAAGACTAGAGGCACCTCTATAAGGCATGTCCTGACTGTGAGCCCGAGGCACCAAGATGGCCAGGGGCCCCCAGCCAGGACATGACAAATATAGAGTGTTACATTATGTGCTGCTGATGGCAACAACTGGATGCATGTTGAAAGGCAAGTTTATTGGTACATTTCATACACAGGGCAATTCAAAGTGCTTTAAATTAGAATAAACTAATATCAATAATAGATGTACATTTAGGCATAAAAGACAAAGATTCAAAATAAAAATATCACATTTTAGTTGTCTAAAAGATTATGAAAAGAATAAACAAAAAATGTTTTTTGCCAGGATTTAAAAGTGATCAATTGTGGAGGTCTTATATGGTCTATGGTATTCTGGCATTCTTTCTAGCTCTGTGTTGCATAATGACTTATCGCAATCTCTCTAGACTTTGTCTTCACTCTCGGAACGGTTAACAGACCGGGACCCTGATAGCATGTTTTCCACTCTATGGACAACAGTATGGGAACTGAGGAAAATGTATGGCTGCAGTTTTGAAACTGAAAGGTTTTCCCATTCTTGCCTGATATATGATTGTTGGAGACTTCTTTAAGCATTGTGCAGTTTTCTCTTGGGCTGAACTTGCTAGAACATCTTATTGAGGTTATGAGCCTAAGTGAGTATTACCAGCTATTAGAGCATAGGCTGTCCTAACTTTTTACTCAGTAGGAAAATAACATTAAATAACTGTTGTTAAATAACTGATATCATGGTTAACATATCATTGTTTTTGGTTCACTTACATCCACCAATCTATAGACATTGTTTAAAAGAAGATCAAAATTCATATCCATATTTTGTAAAAAAGTATTCCTATATCATGGGGTGTAAACATTTTTTTACATGACAGTAATTGAAGCCAAACAGCGGATCTGAGTCAGTAACATCAAAGTTATATAGTAATTATGAATTGTGAGAAAAGTTTTTCTGGCAAAATCCGAAAGACAAAACTGACTAAGATTTCAATAAATTAATGTTTTAATGTATTGTAATGTAATAACTTCATGTATCATAAATAAACCAAAATCATGAATCAATCTATATAAATGTTTATATTTAAGTAATGTACACGTTTTGTAATAGATTTATAGTATAACATTAGGGCTAAGCATCTGTCTAACTTTATGGCGAATCTGAGTGATTGTCATTCCATATATAATAGGATTTACCAGAGGAGGCACAACTAGAAACTCCACACCCAAGATATTTTCCAGGGCCGGTAGGTTGGTTCCAAACCGAGAATACAACAGATCGATTAGGAGAGAGATGAAAAAGTTAGTCAGGGTAATAAAATGAGGCAAACATGTCTGATTGAACTTCCTCCTCTGGGTTTGGGACTGCAAACATGCTTTGATAATTTTCACATAAGAAATTAGGATCAGTATTATTTGAGAAATGTGGTAAAACATGAGCAAGAATCCGAAGGAGTCGTCAATAGTTAGTTCACCACATGAAAGCTTCACAATTGCCACTAATGAGCAGAAGAGTTTATCAATGTCAATACCACAAAGACGTAATCTGGCTAATAATACCAAACTAATGCTGCGGTCCAGCAATGAGAAAAGCCACACTAGAAGAAGCAGTGTCCTCACTTTTCTAACAGTCATAATTGAGTGGTAGTGTAGTGGCTTGCAGATAGCAACATATCTGTCATAAGCCATTACTGTCAAGTTGGTTATTTCACAGTTAACATAGAAGTAGATGACAAATATCTGTGTCAGGCACCCAATGTATGTTATCACATGAGAGTCAAATAAAATGTCATAAAGTATCTTTGGGTAGAAAGATGAAGCACCAACGATCCCATTAATAAACAGATTACAGAGGAATACATACATTGGGTCACGATACATTTTCTCCTTAACAATAGTATAGATCAATATTAGATTCAGAGAAATGGTGAAGAGGTATATGATAAGAATAAATACAAAGTAGATGTGTCTGTTTGTCTGTGTCAGGTTCAGTCCATGCAGCACAAACACTATCTCCTGGGAGGAGTTGAACAGAGATGTCATTGCAGGAGCTAGGAAAGATCAGTTAATCCAAATTTTAAGACATTTAAAGACAATAAATTAATTATTATTAAAACCAAAATTAGGTAGAAAGATTTGATAAGAAATCAAAGTAAATTCAAACTCCTCCATGAAAGGTCATGATTACAGTTGTTGAACGTCATAGAATACAAAAATAAATCAAGTTATCCTTAAGATTTGTCATAGTTTTTCTTCTGTACGATCTTCATACTGATGGTCATATTATTTCACCATCCCCTGAACAGGCCAGATCTTCCCTGGGTATGTCACTTCTCCACTCTCTGAACCACTCTTTTATCGGGTGGCATCAGAGGACCTGATACGTCATCGCAACATGTGAGCTGCATAGAGTATTGACACACAGCTCCCACTGAGGTTGGAGTACTAATGAGACCCCACCAAAAAGACCAAAAATGAAGTTCCAAAACAGCAGCAAAAACAATTCAGACCAGACTGACTTCATACCCGACCAAAAATCTCTGGGGAATGTACATATAGTGTACTCCTAGGACTACATAATGGTGAACTTGCTGTTAGAAAACGTTGGTATGGGCTTACTTTATATACAGCATTTTTCAAATGTTCTGACAGATTCATTAAACAGATTCTGGTTTACAAAATGATACATTGTACAACCCCACTTTTGAAAAAAGTTGGAACAGAATGGAAAATGCTAATAAAAACCCAGGGGAGTGATCTGTAAATGTACTTTGACCTTTGTTTAACCCTTAAAGGTCTAATGCCTTCTTGGGAAGACCAAAATCCGCCAGCACTGTTGTGACCCAACAAAATACATGTTGAACGCGATGAGGTCTTTAGGTGGGGATGGGTGCATTCTTTACTAGCTCAATCAAAAAAACCCTGAGCACAATGCAATGGCCAAGACTAACCTATTAGAGTATCCACTAATTACACGCACCCATTAGATTGCTCATTTTAATTTCAAGTGATTTTACATGAATGTTTTATTTAGTGATATTTGTGTATTGTGAGCAGGTCGATTAATTGTGAAATTGAAGCCGTAAAAAGGACATTGGCCATAGAGTGACAGTAAGGTGAATGTGCAAGACAATCTCCTTGACATTGCCAGTTCAGATGCCAAAGTAATTTTATATTTATTTTCTTCTTTGCTATTTGTATTCTTTCACCAATATTTCCCCACTGCAATGTTGAGCGCGATAGTAGAAACCGGGTACAAAAACAAGCCAGACCGTTGTCTTTACACATTGTAGTTACTGCAATCATTACACCTTTATCTCGAAAATGGAGCAACACTGAATCAAAACACTTTGAAACAAGATAAAACAGAAACCCGAAAGTTTCGGCCATGACTTTGGATCTGTACGAGAAGCACCATCTAGCGACCATTACGTGTCAGTAAATACGTCCCTGTCTGTAGACTCATGGGACATGTCATGTCCTTTGGGAGCCCAGCGTTACCCGGATGCTACCAAACAGGTGATCCTGAACGTGGCCTGACGGGGGCAGGATCCACCTGCGGTGTGACACCACTCCTGAATCAACAATTGATATATAGCAATACAAATCTACGGTTATGCCTCTGGCCCACAGTCAGCACACTGCTTCAGGTTTTTTTTGAGTAAGACCGGCAAACAAAACGATTGCACTGCATCCACTTTTCTTTTATCCTGTTCCGTGTGCACTGGCTGAAACAGTCTTCTTTATGGATGGGAGCTCCTGACGCTGGAGGAGAGAAAGAGTGGGATGTGGTGCCTCCTTGACGGCTTTCTTCTTCGCTGTCTTGACAGTTGTGTAGTTCCCACAAAGCTCACATGCCAGATCCATCTTCAAAAGTATTCTGCTGACTGCCTTCTTAAAACTGAAGAGTGTGTGTGCCTTGAAACCCATTCTTACTTTCAAGGATTTGGGGATAGGCATTCAAGCGTTAATTTCCTCACGTCTGGACAATTGCACCTCTTTGTATTTGGGAGTCTGTCAGTCTTCCTTGTGTTACCTTCAGTTTGTCCAAAATTATTTTAACCAGTACAAAGAAGAGAGAGCATCACTTTTGTATTTGTCTCTCTCCACTGTCTACCTGTTAAATATAGGAGTGATTCCAAGATTCAATTATTTGTTTTTAACATGCTACAGCAACCTCCTATATTACTGACCTCCTTATCCGCCACTTTTCCTCAAGGACTCTTAGGTCTTCCAACCAACTGATTTTGTTGGCTCCACGTTCCCGGTATAAGTTTAAAGGAGACAATGTTGTTTCAGTTGCAGCTTCAAAGTGGTGGAGCAGCGTACCTTTACAAATTAAGTCTTCCATTAGTAGCAACACATCTCACTTTAAGATCTTTTATTTTAAGCAGTTTATTCTGCAAATGGGGTTTTCTATCTGCTCTCCTAGACACTTGATTGAACAGCACTTAGGTTGAATCTTAATCTTAAATGTGCTTTATAAATACATTTGACTTGATATCAGCCATGTCTAACTGGTTGTAGTACACCAGTGAGTATCTCATTTTACAGAGTTGAGTCTAGCCATAAGTTCTTGGGTATCCATGCCTAACTACTGAACAATAAAATCATTTGTCAGATTAGAGTTATATAGAAAAATTATAGCAATGACAATAGTATAACAACAGGAGATAATTTTGGGCTAAAGATATAAGCTAACGGCAAACTGGCAGTTACATTCTGTGCTGCTGATGGCAACTACTGGATGCATGTTGCAGGGCAAGTTTATTGGTACATTTCATACACAGGGCAATTCAAAGTGCTGTATATTAGAAAAAACATATCAATAATAGATGTACATTTAGGCATAAAAGACAAAGCATGAAAATAGAAAATATCACATTGTAGCTGTCTAAAAGATTACACAAAAGAATGTTTTGCCTGGATTTAAAAGTAGTCAATTTTGGGGGCCTTCTAGGGTCTAGGGTTTTCTGGCATTCTTTCTAGCTCTGTGCTGCATAATGACTAATTACAATCTCACCAGACTTTGTCATCACTCTCGGAAAGACTAACAGACCAGACCCTGATGGCATGTTTTTCACTCAATGCATATGGGAACTAAGGAAATGTATAGCTGCATTTTTTAAACTGAAAGGTTTTCCCATTCTTGCCTGATATAGGATTGTTGGAGACTTCTTTAAGCATCGTGCAGTTTTGTCTTGGGCTGAACTTGCTAGAACATCTTATTGAGGTTATGAGCCAAAGTGGGTATTACCAGCTATTACGGAATAGGGTGTCCTAACTTCAAAAAAATAATAATTAATAATAATTGATATCATGGTTACAATATCATTGTTGTTGGTTCAATTACATCCACCTTATCATTAGACATTGTTTGAAAGAAGATCAAATATTTATATGTCCATATTTTGTACAAAAAAATTCATATTTCATGGGGTGTACAATTGTTTTTTACATTACAGTAATTGAAATCAAACAGTGAATCTGAGTGAGTAACATCAAAGTTATATAGTAATTATGAATTGTAACAAAAGTTGTTCTGGCCAAATCCAAAAGACACAACAGACTAAGATTTCAATAAATTAATGTTTTAATGTGAGCCAGAACTTCATGTATCATAAATAAACCAAAATCAATTTTGTAATAGATTTATAGTATAACATTAGGGCTAAGCATCTGTCTAACTTTATGGCGAATCTGAGTGATTGTCATTCCATATATAATAGGATTTACCAGAGGAGGCACAACTAGAAACTCCACAGCCAAGATATTTTCCAGGGCCAGTAGGTTGGTTCTGCTGCCATAGCGAGTGTACAACGCATCGATGAGGAGAGAGATGAAAAAGTTGGTCAGGGTGATAAGATGAGGTAAACATGTCTGAGTGAACTTCCTCCTCTCGATTTGGGACTGCAAACATGCTTTGATAATTTTCACATAAGAAATAAGAATCAGTATTAATTGAGAAATGTGGTAAAACATGAGCATGAATCCGAAGGTGTCGTCAATAGTTATTTCACCACATGAAAGCTTCACAATTGCCACTGTTGAGCAGAAGAGTTTATCAATGTCAATACCGCAAAGACGTAATCTGGCTAATAATACCAAACTAATGCTGCGGTCTAGCAATGAGAAAAGCCACACTAGAAGAAGCAGTGTCCTCACTTTTCTAACAGTCATAATTGAGTGGTAGTGTAGTGGCTTGCAGATAGCAACATATCTGTCATAAGACATTACTGTCAAGGTGGTTATTTCACAGTTAACATAGAAGTAGATGACAAATATCTGTGTCAGGCACCCAATGTATGTTATCACATGAGAGTCAAATAAAATGTCATAAAGTATCTTGGGGTAGAAAGATGAAGCACCAATGATCCCATTAATAAACAGATTACAGAGGAATACATACATTGGGTCCAGAGACATTTTCTCCTTAACAATAGTAAAAATCAATGTTAGATTCAGAGAAATGGTGACGAGGTATAGGATAAGAATAAATACAAAGTAGATGTGTCTGTTTGTCTGCGTCAGATTCAGTCCATGCAGCACAAACACTATCTCCTGGGAGGAGTTAAACTGAGATGTCATTAGTGTTTTCAGGCAAAAGGAAAGATCAGTTAATCCACATTTTAAGACATTTAAAGACAATCAACTTATTATGATTATTAAAACCAAAATTAGGTAGAAAGATTTGATAAGAAATAGTTATAATAATAGTCAAAGTATATTCAAAATCCTCCATGAAAGATCATGATTACGTTTGTTGAACCTCATAGAATTAAAAAATAACTTAAATTCTCCTTAAGATTAGTCATAGTTTTTCTTCTGTGCGATCTTCATGCTGATGGTCATATTATGTCACCACCCCCTGAGCAGGCCAGATCCTCCCTGGGTATGTCACTTCTCCCTTCTCTGAATCAGTCTTTTATTGGGTGGCATCAGAGGATCTGATACGTCATCACAACATGTGAGCTGCATAGAGTATTGACACACAGCTCCCTCTGAGGTTGGAGTACTAATGAGACCCCACCAAAAAGACCAATAGTGAAGTTCCAAAACAGCAGCAAAAACAATTCAGACCAGATTGACTTCATACCCTACCATAACTTGTTTGTTAATCTCAGGGGAATCAACATATAATGTACTACTATGACTACATATTGGTGAACTTGCTGTGAGAAAACGTTGGTATGGCTTTACTTGTTATACAGCATTTTTCAA
The DNA here is from genome assembly GCA_016801125.1 of Novumbra hubbsi. Lineage (NCBI taxonomy): Eukaryota > Metazoa > Chordata > Actinopteri > Esociformes > Umbridae > Novumbra > Novumbra hubbsi. The sequence continues at coordinate 891 of JACXGK010015634.1, read as the reverse complement.
ATTTGCTGACAGATTCATTAAACAGATTCTGGTTTACAAAATGATACATTACACAACCTCAATTTCGAGAAAAGTTGGGACAATGCACTTCAACCTTTTTTTTAAACAAAAATTCTATTAACATGTATTTGATGTTTTACTGTATTAACCGCATAGTTTTAAATGTAAACATTTATTTTGAATTTGATGCATGCAAAACAATACAAAACGTTTGTATATATTAACAATATAAATATAAGATTCAAGGAATACGTTGTGTAAAGGGCAAGGACGAAAATGTCTTCACTTCTGACTGCGTTTGATTTCGATCCCTCAGATGTCTTCAAAATCGTCATGTTTCTGTAATCGATATCTTGACAGGGGCTTGGGAATACTTTGGTAAAACTTTGTCAGCCAACACCATTTGCCGCTGCATTGACAGAGGCAAGTTAAGGCTTTACTTTGCAAAGCAGAAGCCATACATCAACACTGTCCAGAAGAGCCGCTGACTTCTCTGGGCTCTGTCTCATCTGAGATTGACAGTGGCACAGTGGATTTGTGTTTTGTGCTCAACATTTCAAATAGTTTTTGGACCAATCAGTTGTTGTGTTCTCCGGGCCAAAGAGAAAAAGGACCATCCCAGCTGTTAGGTCCAAAAAACACCTTCTGTAATGGTATGGGGGTGTGCCAGTGCTCATGGCATGGGTAACTTGCACATCTGTGAGGGCACCTTTAATGCAGAAAGATGTGTACACATTTTGATCAACATATGCTGCCATCCAGATATTGTCTTATCCAGGACGTCCCTGTATTTTACAGCAGGACGCATGCCAAACCACCTTCTGCCTGGATTACAAGCGCATGGTTGTGTAAGCAGAGAGAGTGGGTGCTAGCATGGCCTGCCTGCAGTCC